>JADGIG010000089.1:0-21577 GCA_018985235.1 Sanchytrium tribonematis
CTTGACCCAAATTTTGGGCATTCCCTTCAGTCCCATTTGTGACAAGGATAAGTGAAATCAATTTTTATTCAACTGGGATAAAAGAAGATTTTGGAGCTCTTCAAGAATAGATGCTTCAATTTTAGGGAATAGGTAATTTTTGTTTAGCAATGCATAGCGAGGATGTAAACCAAAGTAATAAGAATCTTGCTTAAATTCGTAAATATACCTAGAAGCCATCGATATCGGAATTTTAATACCTTCAGCATAAAGACTCTCAAAAACACTGTCACAATTTGCCTGACTATATTCTTGATTTAAGGCAAGCACTTTGTGTACCCATGTATCTCCATTGATTTGCCCTTCTAGCTGCTTTTCAAATGGGTCCTCAGTTTTAATATTATGTAGAAAAAAAGTTAATAATACGTAATATGTGGCATAAGTTCCAAATGTGTTATTAATTAAGCTGTATTTTATGGAATCTTGCAAAGACGGAAATCCATTTTTTAATAAAATTTGTAGAGCTTTCAGTAAAGCTTCCAAATTTTCTGGGTAAATAGTTTCAAGAGAATGACATTTCCAACCAATCGATCTTAACAAGGTTAGTGTGAAAAGATTTAAGACGTCTACTTTTCGCTCAGTGTACTCAGTATTCACAAACTCCATTATCTCTGCGGGCTTTCTTTTTCTGATAAGTTCTGAGAAGCAGTTCATGTTGTGCTCCAAATCAGTACTTTCCAAACAGTTTTCTATTTGTATTCTAAATGGGTTGATATTTTGAAATTCTTTTAGTATTTTCTTGTCCAAAATTTGATCGTTCTGCAAATACAAACGACTCTTTAAGCTGAGATTATAAATTTCATCAAAATACGATTGCTTTTTATAGTTTTGATTAGGGATAATAATGCTATCATTTGATGAGTTTTTGGGAAATTTTTTGAGAATATAACTTGAATCCATTCCATGCAATTTGCATATGATGGGCACCAGCGATTGGTGCTCATTTAAAACTGAAATAGTTTTATCTTCATCATAGTTAAGCAGAACTAGAAGGTCTGAGAAAGAAATTTGAAGTTTTCTTGATTGACTGAGTACTTCTAGCAGGTCTAAAATCAATTCTTGGCCCGTACAATTCATTAATTTTTCACTATATTAATGCAAACTACTATTTTGTCCAGACTAACTCTGGCATTTGAAATAAGCTATAAATGTTATTCAAAACAATTTGCTTAAGGGAAACTAGTTCCGTGGCCTGCAAAAATTTAACCAAATATTGAGAATATTGCAAATGAAATTTGTTTCTACAAAATGGGACTAAACTCAGTTGTACAATTGATATTTTAAAAAATTGCATACTATTAAGAAAAGATTGCTTTTGTGAATGTAAATTTTCAATTTTAGAGTACAGCTGAAGCAAAAAATTGTAGTCACTCTCTTGAAGGTCTTTGAGAAAATAGTTTTTAAGCTCTGGTAAAATGCGTTGGATCATTTTAAAAGGATCTTCGATTAATTTAGATTTTAAATGCACATGATGATGTAACAACATCAAAATTTCTAGAAATTGATATTTTGGCTCACTTTTATAAATAGCGAATAATGGCTCCAAGTAAAAATTACTTAGCTGGTCAAGACTAAGTTCACTGCAGCGCTTATAAATGTTTGGAGCTAAAATTTTCGGGTCAATCGTAGTTGCAATTCTTGCAAATATCTCGGGGCTAAAGGGTACACATTTAACGACTTGGATCACTTCTTCAGTATTTAATTCCTTCAAAATATCTTCAAATAGAGGTTCTTGGATTTTGACTATTCCAATTGCCAGAAGTTCAATGTCTGACATTTTCAACAAATCTCGAGAAGTCTCATTAACACTCAAGGCAAAGTCTAAAAAAATACCATTTTGAGTTTGATTCAAAACATGCTTGAGTTCAGTTGTTGGAAATTTAGACGAAAAACAAGCTTCAGCGCACTTTACTTCTTGAGATATTGGCAACAAGTTTCTAGTATCTTCGGAGCTAAAACTTAACTTGAAAATATCCACCGCGAAATTATATGCAGATACTTGCTGGGTTAAAGAGAAATAGGTCATCAACTCCTCGATTGAATATGAGCGAAATACACTGAAATATAGCGAAAAGTCACTTGAATCATTTAAAAATTCAAGTGGGTCATAAATATGATTCAAAGGAATTTTTGGAATGTTCGTCTTTAAAAATTTTAGCCTTTTTTGAGAGTCTAATAATATGGATTCAAACTTATCAACATAAATTTCATTCGTATTCAAAAGCTCTAGACCATATTTAATAAGTAATAAACATGATTCTAATGAATTTGGGACTCTCTGAATGGAAGACTGCAGTCTATATTCAATATCATCAATATTTGACAATAGTTGCGTGATACTTAATTCTGTGACGGCTGTTTGTTGCCATTGGACTTTCAACACCTCACTTTGACTGATTCCCAATTGCTCTGCCATTTTTAAAGCCTCTCCATAATTTTTCGAAGATAATAATGACTCGTATATTTTATATGGGGTAGTCATCCCAACATCATAGATCTCATTTTCGTGTGTATAAATGTCATCGCGACTATTATCATCAAATTGCCATAGTAAAATAGAAATGATATATTCAAAAATGTAAAATATTAAATTATACAGCGTGGTTTCTTCTTCCACAGACTTTAAAATAGAATGGGAATTCCAAAAATATAAGTTTTTTCCAGATAAGAATTTTTCACCATTGAGCTCGATATTGCTAATAAAATCTATCTCTTCAAAATTTTCATCAAGCATTACCAATGGGCTAGAATCGTTATAGTTTAAAAATTTTGAATCAATGGGAAATAGTTGAGAATACTTTAATTTTAATTTTTGTTCGCCTTTAGACACAAATTCATTAACACAAAAATATCCATCACCTATAGACGAACTCATAGAATTTGTTGGAATGCTCAATATATTTAATGGATCCAAGTGATATGGATACTCTAATATCAAATTGTGCATATTTTTGATATCTAATTGCAAAATTTCACTGTTTTGCAGCGACTTTAGATTTTTAGCAGTAATCAGATTTAATTTATCGTCTTTGATGGATGAATTTAGAATAAACATGTCTAATTCGTAGATTCCTTGTAGAAGTGGTACTTCATAAGTTATGCCTAACCACAAAAGCTGTCCTGCATAAGTTGTCATGATGAGGTCATTTTCAAGCCAGACTAGATGCACAGGGCACGTAACTCGGCTAAATCCCTCTTCAGCTTTCGTCAAATATTTGTTTACCAATGTCAAATAGACATTGACTTGATACAATAATTTGGCTGTTTCAATAATGTAACACTTTAAATGCCCAAGACTATTGATATATATAAATGAATCATCTTTAATAATAATTTGAGCAAATTCTGGAAACGGATCAATATCGATGGCAATATTGTGCAATGTGTACCATTTATCTCGTTTTCTCGCCTTAACCACTAGTTCCTCAACACTAGCAATGATAACAAGCTCATTAGTACTAGCAACTGGATAAGGTGTACTCGGAACATAAAATGGTGCGATGCTTGAAAAATTGTATCTTTCAAATGTCCTCCAAAAATTGCTTTGCTTATATTCTTCAAACTGAAGTTTCAATTTTGCCTGATTTGCCGTTGATACGCTAAATTGAAATTTCTTGGAGATTTCTAAATAAGACATGGGGTTTAACTGAAGCAAAATGGACAAGGATCTTTTATTGCGAATTTCAAAGATCAAAGCAATTCAAATATTATTAATGCTAATAATTTCACTGTCAATTGTGCCTTTTGACAGGTCTAAGGATGGACTACTTGTTTGGGACGCAATTCATTTTAAAAACATACTAATGCATGGATACGAATTCGAACACGCATTGGCTTTCATGCCAGGACTTCCTATTTTGGTATTTGCGATTCATTCATTCTTTTGGTATTTTCCAATCATTTTAGTTGGAATAATCATTGTGAATATTTGCCATGTATTAGCTGCCTATGTCTTGCAAAAACTTGCAGAAAAATTAGGCATAAATGGAAATGTATGGATTCTTTACTTATTCACACCGCAAGTGTACATATTAAGCACTCTATATTCAGAGTTCCCATTCTCATTGGTAACCTTTTTAGGTATATACGCAATCCATTCCGGAAAATTGCTTACTTCTATTTTGTATTTTACTCTCGCGAGTGCTTTTAGATCAAATGGAATAATCAATTTGGGTTTTATCATTTGGTATTTTTTGAGTCGAATTTTGAAAAAGTCTGTGACAATATCAGATTTACTTTACTTTTCCATTGGTAGCATCCTTATACCCATGCCTTTTATTGCTTTTCAATATTACGCTGCTTTGATGTATTGTCCTGGGCGTCCTTGGTGCGAAAATTTATTTTCTTATGGATACATTCAAAATCACTACTGGCAATCTGGATTATTCATGTATTTCACAAAAAACAACATACCTATGTTTTTAATAGTAGCACCGATACTTTTTGTAATTTTATGGATATTGCCGTACTTTGCCAGACTTCATTACAGAGCTTGGAACTTAGCAATGTTATTTTGTAATCCATTAACTCCACATGTTGTTCTCTTATTGTTTCTTTTGATTTATGGCACTTTTGCAATGCACGTTAATACCTTGCTGCGCTTGCTCACCTCTATTCCATCATTTTATTTCATATTGAATTCAGCGATTAGCAATTATAGGGTAAAATTACTGTATAGCTTATATTTTGGACTTACTATGGTAACGAATGCTGCCTTTCTTCCGCCTGCTTAAATAAATTATGGTTACCAGATAACTACGAGCCGCAGTTTAAATCTCCTTGAACTCTTAAAAATAAATGTCAAACTTTTTTTCAATAGATGTAAAATTTGAAAAACATTCTATCATACACATTAAGGATCCTACTGCTAAAGAACTTCACGAGGATGAGATTGATAAATTAATCAAAAGGGTTGATATTGAGGAAGAATTAGGAGGATTTGTAGAAGATAAAAAAGTTACATCAGTCAGCAATGAATTCAATCGATTTTTTGCTTGGAAAGGTTCAGGTCCTATTAAGATGGGCAAAAACATCAAGGGACAAAGCATCGAAGATATTCCTCCATTACGTCAAATTAGCCTAGAATATGATTTAAATAAGCCAATGAAGCGAATAAGAACGCCTGAAGCTCCTGATTCTACAGAAGCTCCTTTGAAAAAATTGAAAGTCTCTCAGGATTCTGACCATACTGTTGCAACTCCACCTTCAAACAAAGTTGTTGAGAGTAAAAATAAGCCAAAAGAGAGCCTACTCCAAAGGCCTAAAAAAATAGCGAAAAAACCTGTAGTTAAGAAAAAAACAAATGGGGATAAAATTGGAAAATTTATGAATTCCCTGAAAAGCGATAAATTACAATTGCCTCCTACTGAAATCCAAAAAGTACATAATACAAGTGCACCAATACCGAATGAAAGCAAAATACCACTACCACCACTGGATGTTCAAATAGATGAGAAAAGAAATTATGCTGCTAAGAAAAACCTACAGCGGCCAAAAGGTTCTTTAACGCCACTCTTACCGAAAAAGAAAGAATCTCCTATTAAATCTATGGACCAAAAAACACACAAAGATAAATTTGAAGATCTGATAACTATCGCAGAGTTGCTGGAAGAGTTCGATTTCAAGTATAGTAATTTTTCACATATGACAGTCGAGATAGAGAATGCTATAGATGGTCTGATTAAGAGACTCATTACTTCTATATATGAAATTCCATCTATTTTATTTGAAAGATTAAGTTCAATATCAGCAATTCCCAAAGAATCGCTCTCAAGATACATATGTGATAAGTCAGTTCAAAAGTTTGCAAATAGTGTTGAAAGTGAACTCCAAGAAGCATTGACCCTTCTCGAACGACATTTGAATTCATTTGCACAGAATCAAAAGATCAAATTAAGTGGTGAAATCCGCACCGTAGCTCTGAAAGTTGTTCAAGGATTTTTAGCTTTTATTTATCTAAAGTCTTGTGCCAACTGCTATGAAAATGGGGTCTTTGTGCTTTACAATGATCGAAAAATAAGGCAAAATGCAATTGATGAGGCATTTGAATATTTCAAAAATCACGTGGAACGAAAGCGACTGCAGAAGCTCTTGAGTGAGGAAAAAAGGAAATACAAGAACCGTTTTACTGATCAGGATTCACTGCAAAATTCTTCCATGAACCAGGATGTTGAGCCTTCTTCACCTTTTAAAATAATGACTGGTATTAAAAATGCAAATACATCTCCGTCGCAACTTAAAAATATGCAACAACCTATCGCACCTTTCAAATCTACCGCAACGGGACACACTTTGCCTGTAGAAAAAATTGCCTCGGCTCATGATGAATTTGGTGACAATTCAAGTCTTCCCACTTTCCAACAAAACATTAGTCCTTTGCCACCATCTACGTCAAATTCACACAAAATTTTAGACGAGATTGATAAATATAAAAAGAACGCACAGCAAAAGCCAACCCAAACTCTACCACCTTATGCTGCATTTGCTGTAGAAAATTTGAGGAAAAAGAAATCTAAAAAGCCCAAAATAATTGATCTTACAAAATAATTAATTATATTTATGACGTCATTGAATCATTTTTAAAATTTTCGGTTGCCAAACCGACTGCTAATTCTGCTTCCTTCTGAGTATATGCTCCCTCTTTAATCTGTTTCAATCTGCGCTTATGCGGTTTGCCTTTTGTGTGCTTTTCAAGTGTAAATTGATCCAAGAAGCAACGGTCACATTCTACGCATGGGTATTCTCCCATTCCAACTTTTTCCAGATCTTTGTATCCTTCTATAGCCTTTGGTTTGTTTTGCAAACGCTCTGAAATCTGGTCTATATCCATTGTTCGTCGTTTTGTTTTGTTTCTTTTATAAACTGCACGGATACTAGCACCTGTTTTCTTTTTTCTAGATTGAGGTTTTCCCATGTGATCTCCGTGATAAAAAAAATTAATTATTAGGAATTCTAATTAAAGATGTTATGGCACTATGCTTATTGTAAATGTTATCAATTGGCTATCAATAAATTGAATTGTAAGATTTTAAACTACTTGTAGCTTTCAACCACTTCAAACAATGTTTAGGCGATTTCTTAGTGATACAACTAAGTCAAAAATCGAGAATTTAATTAAATCAAATGACGTGTTTGTGTTTATGAAAGGTGTTCCAAGTGCGCCAGCTTGCGGGTTTTCCCAAGCAGTCATTCAAATGTTAAAAGCGCACAATATTACTCCAGCATATTTAAATGTCTTAGAAGATGATGATGTTCGAGAAGGCATCAAAGAATTCAGTAACTGGCCCACAATTCCTCAAGTCTTTGTTAAGTCAGAGTTCCTAGGGGGAACTGACATTTTGTTGTCAATGTTTAAAAGCGGCGAATTGGAAGATTTACTGAAGGAGAAGAAGATCATTAAGTAATTAAGCGAATCGTCTTAGTATAATAAATATTATATAATCCTCCTTCGAACATGACAACTAATCTTTCCAATCTTTTCTCATCCGATCTTGAGATACAGAAGCAATCGATTTTATCTCTGCAAACGAATTTAGAATCTAATTCTGACAAGAGAAAATATGTTAAAATTTTGATGCATTTAACCTTAGAATCCCGTCAAGTTATTCGCAGAATGGCTGCTAATGCAATTGCAGCAATAATTCCAACTCTTGACATATCAAACGACTTTAAACAACTTGAGTCATTAGCTCAACATTTCATATTACAGACAAGCCCGGCTTGCCGAATCGCGGCCATAACAATTTGGTTTACAATGGCTAAACAGTCCAAATCCTCCCACATTATTGATTTCCTCTATGACACAATATCAAATGTCGCACTTGATCCATCAATATTGGTCAGAGAGCATGTTTATGAATGTCTTTCCAATTTTACAGATATAACCGAAAGCTACAAGCTTTACACAATAGAATTTCGTCCTAGAGAACGGGAATACGTCAATATGAAGGGTGACTTGAGAAAGCAAATTCCGGAACTATCGAACCCGGGCTTGTTTGGCGTAATTTTACAAGGCTTGGAAGATGAATCTGTTAAAGTACGCATGTTTGCATTAGAATGCATCGGAAAACTTTGCAAGAGCTCTGAAAACTTTACAAGTGAGGTTTTATACCTTGTTATTGACCAATTCGGCGACGCCAATCATTCTGTTAGAATCAAAGCTTCTGAGATATTCCTATTTGTAATGAAATCCTACAAATTAACTTTATTCCCTGATGACATAGACCCTATGAGTAAAGTGATTAGATCCCCACTGTTAGATTTGCGTCAAAACATTATGAATTCGCTCAAGTACGCTAAATTATGCTCCTTTGAAGATCTTCTTGATATTATAAATAGTCTATGCTATGCTGCTCAACTGCACACTAGTGAAAAAGAATCATTTATGCGATGCGCAAATTTTTTAGGAAAGAACAACCCCCAATTGGCTCCCAGATTAATTGCTGAATGTAGAAATATCAGGGAAACATATGACTTAGATTTAATTTCAGACCTTATACCACTTGCTGCATTTTTTAATATCAGTGAGAAGTTTTGCCATGCTTATGAAGGGGAATTTTTGGTATTTAAGTCAAAATATCCAAGTTACTTGTCTGATAAATTTTCAGACACAACATTACAAAGATACATTTACTCGTTGAACAAATACCATTTCGATAACGACAAAGGAATATTGATTGATGTACAAGAGCAAATTTTCGAGAACCCAAGAAACAAAGATTCATACAAATTTCTCATCTTAATAATTGAAATGCTATTAGATTGGGAAGGTTATCTAGAGTATTCGAATTCAGCAATATTTTGCTATTATAATTGCAATAGAGTATTGGAAATTTTTGAGGTGCTCATCAAGGAAAATGTATCTCAAATTGATTTTGTTTCCCGATTATTTCCATTGAAAAATGACATATCAGAAATTAGAAAATATGAGATCGACTTTGATTATAAAATGAGTAGTGACATAAGCCCAATACAAATGTACTACTGCTTGCCAAATTCAATGGACTTTACAGTTTTAGTACCGAAACATTTTCAAAAATTGGAAATCTGTTGCAGATTCTCAATCGAAGACACCGAACTTAAATATAGCCCAAGGTGCCGAAAGATTAAATTTTCAGGAGAGATAGAATATAATTTTAGAATTCCTTTGAAATTTGATAAACCCACCTTTGGAACAATTATAATATCGACAACCTTTTATTGTTCTGAATCTTTTGATAGGCATATTCAACATATTTCTTCAGTCACTTCGTCTACTATAAGTGAATACGAGCGCTCATGGTTCCCAATTGCAGAGAGAATCGACCACTTTGTAATTGCACATCCAATTTAAAATCTGTATATCTTGCATACCTGAATCTTTTCTACATATAATTGCAAAAAGACTGTCCGGCTGCTGAAAGTAAAGATGATTATATGAAAACTATTGATCAATTAGCGCAAAATAAAAATAAATGTATTTGTTTACAAACAACCTCCGCAAAATGCTGGTTAATTTTGATTGGGCAAAAACACGTGAAGTAAATAATGCTTCAGTAAAAACACGTGAAGTAAGTCGTTGTCAGCGGTAGCTTAAATAGATTACGATGGATTCAAAAGGAAAAGCTTGTGCGTTAGCTGCATTAATCTTACAAGATTCAGGAATTGATGTAACCTCAGAAGGTATTTTATCAATCTTAAAAGTTGCCAAAGTTGAAGTTGAGCCAATTTGGGCTAACATCTTTTCGAAAGCATTAGATGGTGTGGATGTTAAAGAATTATTATCCAACTTTTCAAGTGCTCCTGCCCCTGGTGGTGGCGCTCCTGCAGCCGGTGGTCAAGGTGCAGCCCCTGCAGCTGAAGAGAAAAAAGAAGAAGAAGCAAAAGAAGAATCTGACGATGATATGGGATTCGGATTGTTTGATTAAATAAATCTTTAAATATACATTTCTCCTTGAATATGGCCAAAAAAAGACTGAAGACTATGTTTGTTCAGCTAATTTCAACTGCAAAGACGGGATATTCTTACACAACTAAAAGAAATCGACTAAAAGATAAATTAGAACTAATCAAATTTGACCCGATGGTAAATAAGCATGTTGTTTTTAAAGAAAAACGATAAATAAAAAGTTTAATTATGCTGTAATAATATCTCCAAAATTATCTTCTTGATGAAGATCAAAATTTGAGCTAAGCAAATTCACAAAGGCACTGGCTGCCTGAAAGCGAGAAAAGTTCTTTGTTCTTTCAAAAAAGGAATCACCTTTACACCAATTTAAATTTTCTTTTGTCAAAGGAACAGTCATCAAAGGGTTATCTAGAGCAGTCTTATTTTCCAAATTAGCCGTACCTATTTCAAAAGCATCTATTACAGAGCTTGAAATTGGCTCTGCAAAGTCGAATTGCTCTTCAAATGCAGGCAATTCAATTGAATTTTCTGATTTTTGGTGTGCATCTGTCAAAAATTCCTCAATCTGGCGATACGGTCGATGGGTCATATTTTGACCAAATTTTTTCAAATTTAACAATTCCATACTTTGATCGATGTTAAGTGGATCAAAAAGTGAGACTTCTGCACCTAGATCTATAGTGACAATTTTTTCAATGATTTTATCAAAATATTTCCTGCCTACCGATCCGCTTTGCTTCGAAATGGTTCTTTTTCTTTTCTTGTATTTTTTAGAGTTGCTAAATTAGAAAGAAAAACCTATCAATATTTTTTAAAAAATTGTTCGACTTGAGGTCGTCTGGAATCCCAGATATTTTGGAGATCTCAAGTTGCAAATCTGGCAATGATTCTTGAGTAGATTTTAGCTCGGAGTGAGCCCTTTCTTCAGAGAGAAGTTGTTGCTCCAGGTCCAAAGGAATGGGTAATATACTGTTGTCCGGCAAATCGAAGACTGGTAACGCTTCTCCCACTGAACCTCGTCTTCCAACTTCGATCGAGTCGTCGTTTTTGGTATTTCCTAGACTCAAATCAAAATTTAACTGCTCGTCATTCAAGTCAATACCTCGATTAATTTCAATACTGGGTAAGGATTTTGCAGACAAGCTAATAGATTCTAGCAGCTGGTCGTCATCTATTTGGAGTTGACCCTCGCTTAAATCAAAATCAAGTTGAGGCATATGTTTTTCCTTTTTTCTTTTACCAAACATACTACGATCGGTAGCTACTGTACAATCATTCAGCAAAAATGCAGCTTGTTTTTCGTATAATTTATGTAAGCCCAAAAGTAAATATGCGCTAAGTCTTAGCGCAAATGATCCCGAAATAATATCTTTACATGCGGTATCAATATCGCAATGTACCGCTTCTTTCTTTTTGATCGATTTTGTGTTGTGAGCGGCTAACCAAATTAGCGAAAGCGAGCCATCGCCAATTAGATGGCTGGTATAAAACATTTGTTTCGAAAATTTTGGCAAATTTGAAATATTATTTCTTATTTACTTAACACTCTGAGATTTTCTTGAATAAGTTTTCTAACCTTTGTCATGAAATTTTCAGGACGTTCCTTTGTATTATCAAAATTTTTAGACTGTTCAATGCTTTCAATAGGCGAAACCATATTCGATTTGGACAATCTGTTTGCTTTAGATTGTTGTTTACGCCGCCTTTTAGCTTTTACTGGCGAAGATTTAGTCGGCGACCGAATAGAAATCGACTGAGTACATTGCTCAAGTTGATTTAAATCTGGCTGATTAATGTGAGTATCGATTGTCAACGCAGGTTTGGTTTTGTCGAGATTTTGTGATTTGACTGGTACTGCTTTACTTGTTTTTCCATTTCCGTGAGATCCTTTTCTAGATTTCTTGGATATACTTTCAGAAGATTCACTAAAAGAGAGTTCGTCTCTGTGTCGCTTTTTAGCTTTTCTCTCATAAAACACGACATATGGCTTGTACCTTCGCACATCCGCCTCGCTCAATTTCATAATTCTACTGTCATTACATTCATACCAGATGCCATTTTTCTTAACAATAGCAATATAATGCCCGCAATTATCACTACCAAGATGAACTATCATACCGACTAAATTGTAATGTTCATTTTCTCCATTAAATGCAAACGATAATGGAACTGTACTTTTCTTTCTATAAGCATTAATGGACAATATCAAGAGCTGGGGATGGCCATGTACTTCGTCAACTTTTGTTGCGCCCCTTCTATGGCATTTTTCGCATTTGTAATCACTCAAAATTGTTGATTCAGGTTCCAGATTTTTTTCTAAAGAGACTTTTGGATTGATAAATAACATATTAGACTCGTGCTTTGAATTAGATACATATTTACAATGGCGACACTTTATGTTAGACGACATAGTAACTTGAAAATTTGAACCTTTTATATATCCCAATAAAAACAATAGTAATTCTTGAGCATCCCCTTGCTTATTCTTTTTAAAATGCTTCTTGTTTTTGGACAAATGGGATATCAGTGGTTTAAGCTGATTGTCATGGTATGCTGCTTTAATTAATTTGTTCCATTTATGGTCGCCGTCTATCGGAAAATGTTCAATATTATGGAGTATTTGTAACACACTATTAATATAGCAGGTATTACCAAAATTACGCAAACCCATCAAGTCCAAATTGGGCATCCTCGGAAAGTCGAAAGGGGAATTCTGATTTTTTTATTAATCCTTTCCACCAATCAAAAACGTTTCAAGCGTAATTTATTAGTTTTCCCAGTAATATGGCTTCAAAGAGAGAGTTTTCGGCACAACATATTGTATTCTTTTTTTTGGGTCCAAAATATATTTTCTATGCAAATTTGGAAATTTAGGATCATTGACGAATGCACCCATCGTTGCGGAGCCAACACCCTTGTAAAAATTTTTATTACCTTTCTTTGAAATTAAAGGCCGCCTTCTTGCACCAAAGAGGATTCTAGAGATCATTGTGTCAAACTACCTCCTTGAACCAATGACGAAATCCGTACAATTATTTTACGCTGAGTGGTCTAAGCAGTCAATGAACTTGCTGAAAGTTGCGGAGGTATGGAAGAAAAAATATGGTTGTATTCATTTTCAATTTATAAATGTGGACGAAGAAGACATTGATGTTCAAGGTGTACCAACAATAAAATTGACAGATTCTACAAAGTCTCGTGAGTACATAGGAGCAAATGTACAAATTATAAACAAGATGCTCGAGGAATTGAATTCCTCAGAAGACTCAATTCCAACTGACAAAGATGAGCCTTACAATGAAACTATTTTAAAAGATTTGGTAAACTCTGCACCGGTCATGTTGTTCATAAAAGGCACTCCATCACAACCTAAATGTAAGTTTACTCGTGAGCTTCTGGAAATTTTCAAAGAACTTAATATTACATTTTCACATTTTGATATTTTGTCAAATGAATATGTTCGCTTACATCTAAAGCAATTTGGTGAATGGCCGACTTTTCCCCAAATTTGGCTTCATGGTGAGCTTTTAGGAGGGTTGGATATCATCAAAGAGCTACGAGATAGTCAAGAGCTTCAAATATTGCTAAAAGACTATTTAGTTGAAACTGTCGAAAAGTATTGTGAAAGAATTGTAAGCGAATCGCAAGTAATGATTTTCATAAAAGGAACTCCTTTAGAGCCAAGATGTGGATTTTCTAAAACTCTGGTGGGCTTGCTGAATGATAAACAAGTGGATTACAAGTTTTTTAACATTTTAGAAAATGAAGAAGTGAGGCAAAAAATGAAAGAAATTCACGAGTGGCCCACATATCCTATGGTTTTTGTGAACAAAGAACTAGTGGGTGGTCTCGACATAGTGTCAGAAATGATTAAAACCGGCGAATTTGACGATCTCATTAAAGAACAATAAATTATTTAATTAGGTCGCTTTTCAAGATGAACCACTACACCTGGTGAAGGTCTTTGAGTAATGTTTAACACTGTCTCGATCTCAAGAGTTTCCTTCACTTGAATTACTTTGTAATTTTTATATAATTTAGCAACCATGACCTTCAGTTCTGTTAAAGCTAATTGTTTTCCAATACAGCCTCTAAATCCTAATGAGAATGGAATGAAGTCATATTGGTCAATATTGGCATCCCATCTCTCGGGAATAAATTTGTCTGGGTCGTGAAAAACATCGGGATTTCGATTCATACCAGAAATATTTATCATAAAGAATGTGTTTTTCGGTAGAATCTGGCCTTTGTATTCCAAAGGCTTTGGAAGCTGTCGCGCTAAAGACGCTGCTGCAGGTTTTAATCTAATAGCTTCATTTATGACATTTGAAAGATATTTGCAATTGTTAATTGACTCTGAAGAATCTAAATCAACTTCCATTAAACTCTCATAAAGCTTTTCTTGTTTTTCAGGATTCATTGCCATGAAATAGGCAAGCCAGCCTAGAGTTGTGGACGTGGTCTCGTTGCCTGCCATAATGAAAGTGCAGATCTGATCTCTAATTTGTTTGTAGCTCTTTTTCTTTCGTAACATAATTCCAAGCAAATCTTCGGTGTATCCTTTTCTTTCTTCTATTAGTTTATGAATAAATATATCCAACAAAGCAAGCAGCTTTGATCTTTTTATATTATTTGGAAATGGCAACTGATAATAGTATGGCAATACTGATGCAAGTACGTCAACATTATTAATGGTACTAAACGCTTGGCTAATCAAATTTGAAATGTCGTTTTCTTTTTCCAATGAGTTCAAATTATAGTTAAAGCATAATTTACAAATAACATCAAGAGTGTACTGTCCAAACAGCGGTTGTAAATCAATCTTTCCAGGGATCAGTCTCTTTAAAAGTGCCTCTGACCTATTCAATAGAAACGGAAATAATTGCTGCAAATTTGTAGAGCTAAATAAAGGCAAAAATAATTTTTTATCTATAGAATGATCTTCGCCTTCCAAGACCAGTAAACCATTTCCAAGTAGCGGCCGAAGCATATTGCTTATAAATTCCGCTCTAATGGTGTTTTTGTTTTGGTCAATTAATAAGAACTTACAAATCTCAGGATCAATTGTACTAACACCAGGCCACCAGAGAAAATTGTAAACATAAGTTTTCCCATACTTCAAGTGCCATTGATTCATAATGATTGTGTAATCTTGATGTTTAGAGATGTCTCGTACTTGTCCAAAGAAATACGAAGTCCAATCATTCGAAATAGGTGGGAAAAATTTTATCAGTTGACTTCTCATTTTAATAAAATTGAACAAACAAAAACCCAGGTACGATATCCCAAAAAATGTAAAGAGTTTCAATAACGTAAGAATCATGTATCAAAAATCTCCGCAACCTATAATCTAATTTTATGGTTAAAAATGTTCAAAAATAACTTTTGGCCAGTCTCTAAGTAATAATAGTTCATTTTTTGCAAAATACATTTTTAGTTTCATGAAACACTCAAGTGATTTTTTGAACGTGATAGAAAATCCTACTGAAAATCAGCAAAAGCTTCAATATTATTTAAACTTTTATCAAAATAGGAAAGAGACTCTGCCTCTTTTTGCGGATAAAATTAATTCTGCCAACAAGGCAATTATTCTACTTTTTCTAAATTTAGATCATGGTGCCATTAATGCACAATACCTATATGAAAATCAATTTGAAGAATTTTTTGATTTTGTTATTTCCAAGCATGAATCTGTCGACTTCCAAGATCTAGAATCTCATTTTGACGTTTTCGTGAAACATTCCAGTAAAATTGTCACATTGGAATCAAATAATATTGCAATAGGAATTGCCAAAACGGTCATCAACTGTGGGCCAATACTGGATGAAAGATTGCAGCAGATGACCAGGATGTATTATATACAATGTGTAGAAATAATCACAAACCCTGATTCTAAAAACTTATTAAAATTGAAAGACTCTTGTAAGATTATTAAACATTCGGAATATTATGATTTTGGATACGTCTTGAAGATTTTATTTGCACTTACTAAACAAACGAAACATTACACTACCACTTGCCCATTGGTTTGTGAATTAATTCTTAATATATTAGAAAAATCTACATTTATCCAGCATTATAATGTTCTGTCTTTGTTTTGTAAGTCAACTTTGGCGAAGCCAATTTCTCCTAGTACTCGAGAGCTCGTATTTAAAATTTTGTACATTTTGTTCAATTATCAAGTCACCTTGAAGCAGTTTCAGGAATTTCTACTAGTTTTTAAGGATGTTGACCATTCGTCTATACCATTTGCTTACAACGCTGCTTGTCTTGCACTTGATAAAATAGATGAGCCTCCTACTTCATTTCATTCTTTACTGGAGCATGAACATTATCTAGCTAGACTGCTCGGACTCAAGATTTCCAAAAAATTCAATTTGGACATTTTTACTCATATGTTAATCGCAAGCTGTGATTCTCATCCGATAATCAAAGAAGAAGCTGAAAAATTTTCATCTGAGTTTGAGAATTGGAATCTCGAAAAACAATTGAAATGTCCCACAGAAATCTCTGACAGCAGATTTGTTGAATACCTTTTGGAATTGCTGTTCAAAATTCAATTTCCAGCTAGAGTTCCGATGCTTTGCGCGTTTGTAGAATCTTGCATTTATAAAAATTGGTATTTATCAACTTTGTCATTACATCAATTCGTGTTTGAAAACCTTATAAGTTCTCCTGTTCACAACAACACGGCCGCTGAAATTTTCAAGAATGCCATCCTAAACAGTCAAAAATTGAATCAAGAGAAGAAAAATTATTTGACTTTAGCCTTGTTTGTGATAACTCAAGCAGACATAGTCCAAAATTATTTAAATTCATTAATTTTCTTTAAAAACATTGATCCTCCAATTTTACAGAAAGATGTTTCTTTGCTTTTTGCAATATGTAGACAATTAGTTATACGACCAACATCCAAATCCTTAGCGGTATCAGAATCGCAATTGTTACAGTATATTGATAATCATGATTCTCTATACGTAAAATATTATATTTTCATTTACTTGCACCAATTCAAGTCATTTGAAAATTTAATCAAAGCCAAAAACGAAATGAAATTACATGCCATAATTTTAAACATTTGCAAATACTACGGAAAACGACTACACTCGGAAATGTGCTTCAAAAACGATGAGTACATTTACAAAATTGATTCTTCTGCGCTCACATCTTATTTAGAACTCATAAGTGGGAAGTCATTATCAAACTTATATTTTATTAGACATAGTTTGGAATTCAATATAAATTTACCAATGAAACATCTATTTGACATTTATATCAAAAACATGGATTTTTTAAGCTCTGATTATGCAGATATTTACTTTAATGCCTTTTCATATTTTTCCAAGCTGCTTGAACGTGATTTATGCCTTGAATTTGTCAACATGTTTGGCAAAATTAAATCATCAAATAATGTGTACTATCTGTTTTTCAAACAAATTGTAAGCATGACTCAATACTCTAATAATGTTGAACATTTATTCAAGTTTTTTAACTCCGAACATGAAATTTATTATTTTTTTACCAAGCATGAGAATGACCAAGTCTCAAAATTGATGCCAAAGCACGTGCTTCAAGGTAATTTTCTGCAACACTGGATAAAATTTCTCTATTCATTTGATGGCGATGTGAGACTAATAGGACTTTTGAATGCTGCAGATGTTTTTAAAAGTGTCACAATGGAAGAGATACTGCAACTGGATCCTTCATTTTGTAAGGGAATACCAAGATTACTAGATGACCCGAATCCAAATTGCCAAAAATATGCAATTTCAACTTTGCAATCATTTCTGAACTTTGATTTATCACTTGAAAATGCTGTACAATTTTCGGATACACTCTTATTATATGGTGTTGCCAATAAGCAAACTAATGTCCGCGTGGTTAGTATATCGCTTTTAATTAAAATTATCAAAAAATTTAATAACCACGAGACCTTGATTCCTATTCTTTTAGAATCCCTGAATCATATAGAAAAATTCTCGGGTTTAGAGGGTGATGATTTGATTCATTTTATACAAAAGTACACGCTTCGCCTGATTGAAGTCATAAAATTTCAGGGAGATCTAAATGATGTTATTTCATTAATGATTAAAACATTTCGAATATCAGATTTGCCACCAAATCGCGAATTTATTTTACAACTTTTAATCAAATGTCAAATTGACACCAATAATTTATCTTTTAGAGAATTGCAAGATTTAGTAATAGCTCTAAGAGATTCTGATATAGGATGGATAAATATTATCCTTAAAAGTCATTTTGAAAGGAGCAGCAAAGACATGAAAAAGTTTTGTGACTTCCTAATTGATACTTGGGCTCACTCGTCTTCCAAAGTATTGGACCAATTCATTGTATCATTTTTGTATAAAAATGAGTTTAAGACACTACACAATTTGTTGAATGAATCAAATTATGACCAAAATTGGAATACTTTTGTAAAATATATTTTCAAAACTGCAAACCCTGAGAAAATCAGATTATTAGAATCTAAATTAATAGGAATGCCTGATTTTGAGATATCTGCATTTTGTAATTGTCAAATTGAGGTCTTTCTCTTCAAGTATATTGAGAAGTACAACTTAATAATAGATGCAAATGACATTTTGACTTACGCCAAGCCAACTCATTTTATTTTGCAAGTTGCATCAAAATATTTGCTGAATGATGAAAACTATGAAAAATATGCAGCTTACGCCGTTGAAGAAAAGATGGATAATATCAAGTTAAATAAACTTTAGTGATCCATTTTATGGTCTTTCAATATCAATCTTGTATTTGATTGGTGCAAATATATGAATGCTTTCATAAAAGTCTTGCAGAGATAATTCGAAATGCATCAAGTTATAATTTATGTTCACCCTTTAAAAAGTGATAGTGAAGAAGTCGTGCTTCTACCTGTGTCTTTAAATGATACAACACTTGATGTCATTCAGATCACCTTAGATCACTTAAAAATACCCTTTCATCCCAAATACAAACTATACGAATCCAAATTTGTTCCTGGGAAATGCGCAACTTCTAATTCAAACTCTTTGAAAAAACCAAACCGTCAATTGCTCAGAGAGTTGCATGACACAGAATGCCCATTGGTAATACTTTACAGTTGGTTTGCCAACAAAGATCGAATGCTTATGAACCTCATACTAAAGCCATGTGAAGGTTCATTGAAGCATGATAAGCTATATGAAAAGTTGCCATTGGAATCTTTAAAGAGGCGATTAAACGTTTTAGAACGTGAAGAAGAAAAGCGACTTAGTGAAACCAAATTAAAATACGAAAATATGAGACGAATGATTATACGACGATTATCTACATTATAAATTATTTATCTTCATCTGTTTTCAGTTGAACCTGAATACCAGCCTTGTTCAACCTCTCAAATAAGACAAAAAGTTTTTCAGCTTCGATTTCCTTTTCCTCGTCAGTCATTTCACTTATAAAAGAATCTCGCTCTTTCTGTCCAGTTACAAAGTTCCATTCTCCATGCGTTTCTTTACTATATTTCTCTTGAAGTTGTGAAGATAAGAGCCCATGGTTAACTAAATACCCCATTACTATACCCAAACCGGTATAATTAACCATTTCCTCAACTTTATAAAAAACAATTACCTTGCTGATCGAATAAAGAAAAAACTAGTTCTTGAATTCGTTCACTTGTGAATGCAGTCATCGGAGGTGGCCTTACCTGTCCCTCGCTGATAAGCCCTACTTCTTCTTTCGTAATTCCTAGACCTGCAGTTGCAGAGAATGCACTTATAAGCCTGTGAGGCAAAGATATGCCAGCTCCCAAAACTTCTGCTCGATCAACGTCATCTGGCAAAAGCTTTTCCTTTAAATATATTCTCCATGGCTTTTGTTTTCCCAATGAGCTTATTTTGAATTCTAAAGTACACATCCAAGTGAACAGATAAGCAATAATTCCAAAAACAGTGCCAGTCACTTCATTGTCATGAGTAAATTTGGTGTCCAAATAATTAATTAGGAAGTCGATTAATATTTTGTCCTTCTTTTCAACATAAACATTCTCATATAATGCAACTCCATTTTCAATCGACATAACACTTTCAAGCTCACTCGCCAAAAAATCTTTAAAATGAAGTAACGCATTTAAAGCGTGACTAGTGTGGGTTTCATTCAAAACTAAGCGCCTTAACTTTTCATATAACTTGGGTATAGATATGTTTTTAGATTCAAAGAGTTTGCCCCGTTCTTTATCATTAGTTTGTACAAGATCGTAAAAATTAAGAAGATTATAGAGACACTTTAAGCATTCGTCAAGAACGTCATCCTTATCACAATCAAGTGATTCATAGATTTTCTCAACCAAAGCAACTCCGTATAACCGAATTCTTTCATGGTATTCTGTAGTAGCCAAAAAGAAAATTCTAAATATCACAAACAAATGATCTGAATGAAGCTGATCTACGACTTTGAGATCAATTTTTTCCGCATAGTATGTATGAGATCCATATAATTTGAGGGTATTAGCAACACATTTCAACTCATCTAATTTGCTGAGATCTAGTTGTGACAAGTAAGGACTCATATCAAATATTCGGGATATTGCGAGTAATTGATCAGATCTCTTTTCTTTAAAAAACAAGGTGACATACTTTTCAACTTCCGAAGATTCAAGAGAATTAATGTCTATGTTAATATCTAAATTTGACATAAAGTTTCAAGGAATTTACGAATAAATGTGCACATTTAAGTGAACTTAATCATCTGTGTGCCAAATAAGCATTTCCTCGTTTGCTTGGCAGGCTAATATGCATTTATAAAAGAGGAAGCCTATGAAATTTTGACGGAGAACTGACTTAGTCGCCATCTCGCTAATTTTATTATTTTTGAAAATAAGATATTTACATTAGCAGCGTCCAATTATGCACTGTTGTATAGGTCAATTCAAGTGTGAATCAATGCCGCAATACTAAAAGGTCATCCAACTATTACTGCAACTGCCAAGGCTACGAAATTTTCAAAATTAAAAAAGAAAATGATTAAAATGACTGTTGGAAGTAAAGATCAATTAGATTTAAAACCCAAAAGTATTATTGAAGCCAATTCCATTTCTGATGATTTATTGTGTGATGGTGATTTTGAACTCTTAAATGATTACGAAGAATCATACGAAGCGTACCAACAATTAAAGAGAGCAAAAAGCTTTGAAGATTTAGAATTAAAGCTGGAACAATTTGAACTTGTATCGGACATGGATTTGTTATCAGAAAGTGAGATGGATCTTGTTGACGATTATTACGAAGTTCGAAATATTAACTATATTCGACAATACTACGCTCCTGTATCAAGATTCAATTTGTCGTCACTTCAAGGCCCAAAATTTTCTGTGCTAAGCACTGACAAACTTGATTTTGTTAGTATTTTAGATTGCTGGTCAATAGCAAGATTCCACAATCTGACTCAAGATGTGTACAGAAATACTAAAAATATATTGATGAATATACACATAGAATGTCTGCTTGCGACTTTGATGTTAGAAAATTCCAAAAACATATTTTGTACTTTGCGACATATAAACCAATCTTTCTTAAATATAGAATATTTCTGCCGTTGCATCAATCATATTTCGATCATTATATGTTTAAGTGTTCTTTTTTAATAGATTAAAACAATAAATTTGTTTTCACTTGT
>JADGIG010000090.1:0-21557 GCA_018985235.1 Sanchytrium tribonematis
AAAAAAAGGCGACCTAAAGCTCCTTCCCCGATATCTAGTAAAAGACCAAAGTTTGATGTCAAGTCATTGATCCAACAATCAAATAATTTTGCATCCGAGTACGATGATTTTATGGATTTTCAGCCAGGACTTGATCGACTTTTAGAAGAATGCGAAAAGGATATCTTAAACACAAAGAATCTTTTACATTAGTGATATAAATAAATTGCAAACACTTCAAAAGACATAATAATCCATTGATTTTGGTAAATAAATCAGTAACGTATACCCAGAAACCTGCCTCTTGAAAAGCACTAGATTAACATCAATAGTGAATTAAATTTTAATTACATTCAATTTGAATTAAAGATATTATTAATTCTTTAATTCATATTTCCCTGTAACAAAATGTTGAGCGAATTTCCAAAAAATATTTTAAAAGACTTAACATTACCAAATTGGGAAGTTAATGAACCTCGACATAGCACTCCTCTAAATGGTTATATGTACATTGACACAATACAGGCACTAAAAGCTATGATCGAGGATTTGAAAAATCATTCAGAAATTGCTGTGGATGTCGAGCACTACGCATTCCATTCTTATTCAGGTGATACATGCCTTATACAAATATCGACGAGATGTCATGATTACATCGTAGATGCATTGAAGTTAAAAAATCAATTATTCGGCTTAAATACTATATTTTGCAACAAAGATATTATAAAGGTTTTACACGATGCTTCTTCAGATATTATTTGGCTTCAAAAAGATCTTGGATTATATCTCGTAAACATTTTCGATACATTTATTGCTTGTAAAAATCTAGATAAAGGAGGACAGTCTCTAGCAAAATTATTGAAATTTTATTGTAATATTGAAAGTGATAAGTCACATCAAAGAGCTGACTGGTCCATCAGGCCTCTTCCAAAAGATTGCTTGATATATGCACAATGTGACACACATTTTCTACTTGAAATTTACGATAATCTTAGAAATGAACTTATAATTACTAATGCTATAGAGGTTTTCTTTTCACAATACAAAATTGCATCTTACAAAAACATCAAACCACTTTTACCTTATGATTACAAAAGCAGTTGGAAAAGTCATTTGGAAAAATTTAAAAAGTCATATAAGCGAAAAATTAGCCCCTTGAGTGTGCTAACCTTTAAGTTCTTGCACTATTTTAGGGACTCCATTGGACGGCATAAGAATCTTAATATCCACCGGGTATTTACAAACAAGGATCTGTTCAAGATCTCTTTTTATCTTCCTCAAGATCTCTGTATGCTCCGTAAAAACATATCCAAACAAACACTCACAGGCCACATTATACCATTTCTTGATAAATTGCTCGCAGTTCTGCATTATGCTCCTACCCTTGTAAATGTTAGAAAATTAAAGTTTTATGCAGAAGATATAGATATGATTAAAGCAATATTGTCTTTGGATGAAATTGACACTGAATAATGTTGGAAATAAATTGAGGTTCAAATTTATTTAACAATTGAGCCTTTGGCATTCTGCTCATACTTCATAATTTCACTTTGAGTTTCTATTGGCAAATCTTTTAGAGACACCTTTTTAACTACCACTACACTTTGTTCCTTCACATTTGACTTCTTGGTAAAGATTGGCAAAGTCCAAAAGGTCACAAACGCCGACCAAATTGTGATAAAGATTTTGCAAAAGCTCATCCTGACCTTTTAACATCGAGCCACTTTTTGGCCTATATATAGTCCAATTATAAATTTCAGCGATTCTAGGCATTATATTGACAGACGTTACTCGCACAATTTTTCTTACATGCGCCAAATTCCTTTTCATTCTGAATTACTAGAAAAAATTATAAATTGTCCAACAAGATCACTAATAGTATTAAAGGACCCTAGCATTGTGAATCTTTATAACGAATTGGACAATTCCAAAATAATTCGTCCAGGATTAGATTCTCTGGATGTTACCGAGGATGAGATACATGATTTTGATTATATAGTTATTGAAAATGCTGAACAAATTGTAAATCAACCAATTTTATATACCGTGCTAGATCAAATACAATACAGTAATTGTAAAATTATTTTGTCCACTTGCAAAACTGATTTATTAGATTTATTCGAGAAAAGGATTAAAAGTAGATTTAATAATTGTGTCATCAATCTATTTGAATTTTACATGAGTAAATCTGGTTGCGAGATTGTGACTGAGATTTTAAAAAACATGGATGCAGATAATGATTCCCTCGAACGATTTGAAGAAAATAGGTCTAAAATCAATGAATACTGGGAAACCTGCCAAAATATTGGGCTTTTGTTTCCGATTTCTAATGCGATTATTTGCAATGATAACTTAGATCCTCTATTTCCCAACAGATTAGATATTTTAAAATTGACCGATATGGAAAAAAATATTTTAGTAGTCTGCATTGAGCAAAATCAAATTCATCCATATATTACTTGTGAATTAATTAAAAAGTATATTGAAAAGAAATACAGGTTTTCTTCCCTAGTACTACAACAAAAAATGGACCGCCTGTGTGAGCTTGGATTTATAGTGCCTTGTGAGTTAAATTGGAGGGCCGCTGGAATTCCCAGGAAATACCAACCTTTTCAATGTATTGCTGACAATTATGATTTGGCTACATTACAAAATCAAAAATTAGAAATTCACGGCGATTTTGACAATTCGTACTTTAGTTTTGAAAGAGAAGAATAAATTTATTTTTCCTTCTTTTTCTCGGCCCATTGTACTAAAATAGGCTTGTCTTCAATAATAAGTTGGTTATAAGCGCCAGTGGCAGCTTTCTCAGCAGATTCGCGGTCTTTAAAATTGATGAAAGCCGCCCGCTTTTTTTTGTTGATAATTACACTTTTAACCTCACCATAACGGTTAAAAAGTTCATCAAGCGTTGTCTCGTTAATATTCAAAGGCAAATTTTCCAGCAAAAGCGTCATTATTTTAGTATTTTCGGGTGGCGTTATAATATCTTCTTCATTCATTTTGCCTAAGATTCTAGCAGCCAGCGGATCATCGATTCCGAAGTATCGATTTCTATATATCCTCTTTCCATCAGTATTATCATCCAATAAAACTTTCTCATGCAGATAAGGACATTCCGCACCTCGATTGCATTTGTCTCTTACCCAAAATGTACACACATTTGCTTTTCTGTTATATAATTTATGTTTATGAGTCCGAGATAAGTCTCTAAGCAATTTGTCCTGCTCTGCTGTGGGTTTTTGCCTGTAGTACGCACCTTTCTTCAGTTGATTTCGAAGTTGTTCCAAATAATATTGCTTATTTGTTTCCGTAGTAGGCAATTCATTTTCTATCTGCATAACTGATTGAATCACTTGAACAGGAAGCACATAAGATATGTCCATCAGGCAACACTGGCAACAGTTTTTTAATTTCGAGCAAGTGGGACAGATCTCAGTTATAGATTTAGGCTTCCAATGAAAACCATCGAATGAACGGTCACAAACTCTGCATTGTCTAATACTCTTTATCATTTTTTTGTCTCCACTCAAGCAAAGCGCACAAGCAATTGGAAAATCAGCAGTGTCGTATGCCTGCATCTCCCTTCGTTTCTTATTTATAATTTTGCTGGGAGAAACTATCGAAACAACAATGGAAACTTCAGTTATACTTGTAACCGGCGGTATGGATAGCCAAATCAAATTTTGGGAAGCACTCACAAGGCTAACTTCCAAAACGATACCGTTTCCAGAATCCCACTTAAATTGTTTAGACATTAGTGCCGACAAGCATTTTTTGGTTGGCTGTGGCAATTCCATTATCAAACTATTTGACACGAAGTCCACAACGAAACCTTTAGTTACTCTCGACCACCCTGGGAATGTTGTTTCCAATTATTTTTATGGTCCAGGTCTTATGAGTTGTAGTGAGCAAGATCTTAGATTATTTGACTTGAGAAGTAATAGTACACCTAAAATTATACCCCACAAAGAAATGCTTACTCAAATGGTTGTACACAAGAATTTTGTAATTGCGGCTGATCAAATTGGTCAAATTACCATGTGGGACATACGGTATGAGAAACCATTCCATGCATTATGCCCAGTAGAAGATGTTGCAATGAGATGTTTATCTATCAGTCCTAATGGAAATTCTCTTTACGCTGTAAACAATAATGGAACTTTATTCAAATGGGAAAATGCTGAATTTGATGAGTCCCCTGCCGATGACACAGTTATGATCAATCAATCTTTAAAACTAGCACAATCAGTACAAGCACATTCAAAATATATATTAAAATGCATGATGGCACCAAATGGAGGTGCGCTGGCGACTTGTTCAGCTGACTCGACCATCAAGCTTTGGCGTCCAGATGATCTCTCCGAAATTAAAACTCTGAAAGGGCATTCAAGATGGGTTTGGGATTGCCGATTTTCAGCTGACTCTCAGTATTTAGTTAGTGTCAGCAGTGACCATTCAGCAAGACTTTGGGATTTAAATCAAGGAGAATCTATTAGGCAGTACACCGGACATCAGAAAGCTGTTGTTTGCGTCGCATTAAATGATCAAGCCTCATAATAAATTGCAAGAAAATCTTCGTAAATTTATAATTTTCGTAACAGGGAGTTTCAAATATGGAAGTTTATCACCAAATAGAAGAAACAGATGGCGTTCGAATGACTTGGAATATACTCCCAAACTGTAAACAAGCAAACACAAAATTAGTCATCCCGACTACGGTATGTTATACTCCCCTAAACTTACGTGAATTTCAAAATCTCGGATATTACGCTCCTGCCCGTTGCACCAATTGTTCAGCAGTATTAAATCCGTTTACCCAGATAGACCAAAATGGTTCGTTCTCATGTTTATTTTGCATGTATAAAAATATAATTCCCCAACAAACTTTAGCAAATTTACAGGGTAACATGCTGCCAGAATGTCATCCTAGTTATACAACTAATGAGTACATTATTAAACAGTCTCTTCCAATGACCTTGTTATTTGTGGTAGACTTGTCTATTCTTGAAACAGAATTAGATGCTTTAAAGAAGACATTGCTTGCTTTGATACAGGTTCTACCTGAGAGTACTCAGGTTGGGTTAATTACATTCCACAAGCATGCTTTTCTGCACGATCTTTCGGATACATTAGGGCTTACCCGTTGCTTTGCGTTTAAAGCCAAGCCTTATACCAGCAAAGATTTTGCAAATATATTACATCTTAATTCACAAAACAACAATCCTCAGCAAGCTAAATCATACAAATTCTTAGCGCCATTATCAGAAGTGGAATTTCATTTGACCAATTTAATAGAAGGTTTAAAACCCTCACCTTGGCCCACTCCGTCTGATCAGCGGTACGAAACATGTACTGGCACAGCTCTTAATTTAGCCACCAGTTTACTGGAGCAGATGGTGCCGAAAACTGGAGCTCGAATTCTAACATTTTTAGGCGGACCATGTACTCTTGGACCTGGCCAGATTGTAGACATTCCCTTGAAAAACCATTTGCGTTCGCATCATGACATAGACAAAGAAAATGCCCCTTTTTTCAAAAAAGCAACAAAGCACTACGATGAGCTGGCGAAAAGAGCGAGTGACAATGGACACGCAATTGATTTGTACACTGGATGCTTGGATCAAGTAGGTTTGGCTGAAATGAGATCGTTAGCTTCCATGACTAACGGTACCTTAGTTCTGAGTGATTCTTTTATGACATCCATTTTCAAGCAGTCTTTGTTGAAATTTTTTATGGGTAACGAAGATGGAGATCTGGATATGGGTCTAAATGCAACCATAGAGGTATTCAGTTCTCAAGATTTAAAGGTTTGTGGTTGTATAGGAAATTTAACAAGTTCGTCCAAGAAGGCTGTCAACGTGTCTGATACTATTATTGGAGTGGGAGGAACTTCCCTATGGAAAACGTCATCTCTGAGCCCTAGTTCTAGTTTTTCGTTTTACTTTGAAAATTCCTCCACCCAAGCTCAAGGCAAAACCACTGGATATATTCAATTTGCCACGACATATCAAACAGCTGTCAATACTTACAAGTTGCGAGTGACGACGGTTGCTCGAAAGTACTTTTATTTGATTTAGTTATGGGCAATCTCCGGATGGGCAAGATTCCTTAGCCAGTTTTGATCAAGAGGCTGCCGTCATTTCTATGGCACGAATTGCAATATTCAAAGCCGAGATAGACGAAGCTGCAGACGTATTACGTTGGTTAGATCGAATGCTAATTCGCTTATGCCAAAGAGCCGGAGACTTCCAGAAAGATGACGCATCTTCTTTTCATTTGAATCCTTTGTTCACTCAGTTTCCACAATTTTTGTTTCACCTTAGAAGATCTCAGTTTTTGCAAGTATTCAACAATTCCCCTGATGAAACTGCATTTTATAGACATATATTAAATCATGAAACTGTTGGAGAGACAATTATTATGATCCAGCCTACACTAATGCAGTATACTTGCGAGGCACCTGACAATCCAATTCCAGTATTACTTGATAGTGCATCTGTTACGAATGATAGCATTTTACTACTGGACACCTTCTTCCATTTATTAATCCACAAAGGCGAACAAATCGCTCAATGGGTCAAAGAAGGTTATCATGAACAAAAAGAATATTCATATATAAAAGATCTACTTTTAGCGCCAGAAAGAGATGCTAAAGAGGTACTTGTGGATCGTTTTCCAGTTCCGAGGTACATTGTTTGTGATCAAAATACCTCCCAAGCTAGATTTTTATTGGCAAAGTTGAATCCATCTTCGACTTATCAATCTAATCAACAAGGCCAAGCTATTTTTACCGATGACGTTTCCCTCCAGGTTTTTACAGATCATCTCAAAAAACTTGTAGTTAGCGGTTCTCAATAAAGGAAATCGTCTGATTCATTTAAGCAGCTTTTTTATTGTTTTTATCCGCAATGGCTTTAGCGAGTTCCTGTTGTTTTTTCTTTTCACTGATAGAGCGGAAGCTTCTTACTTCGCTTAAACATTCTACCATTTTTCCAAAATAAACTTGTTCAATCAATCTTCTCAGATTGTTTTCATGTGATTCAACAAGTTTTCCAATATTTAAGATGTGCGATGATGGAAAAGATTCTACAGGGGCAGTCACGCTTGTCTATATTAAAATTATTTACAGATCTATGTAAATTACCACCTAAAATGACGGTATTTTGTCCCATGAAAACATGAATGGTACTTGTAAGCTGATACTCAACTTGGCTCCCTTCTTTAAATTCAATTATATGAATGGCATCCCATTGAGCATTTTCAATCACGTTTTTTATCAATATGGCAACATTGATTTGGTCTTCCACCTGATAAACATATACAGAACTTATTCCGGTTGCATAATATAAATTGGTATAGGTCTCAAATGCACTGTTTAATTCCTTTTCCAGCGATAATAACTTTTCATTTACATCTCCATTTTTTTCGGCCTTCTTTGTCTCAAGAGAATAAAACTTGTTATCGAAAGGACTTCTGAAAAGGTCTCCGTCCCTATTGTAATCACTCATCAGGAAAGGCTGCTCTGATTTGAAAACTTGTAGCGGCTGATCGACACTGGAAAGTAGGTCGTCCGTTAATTCAGGCTTGATATCGATTAAATCCCCTAGAAAATTTTTGGTAGGTGGTAGCTTTTGATAAATGCTAAGCATATGGTTTAAGGCTTCCTCTGACATTCACTTCGATTGCAGCAAGTCGTGTTTCAAAAAAGAAGAAATAAACCCTGTTTCCGAAAAATTTCAATTTTCTTGAAAATGTTAGCGTTTACTTGCAGTTCAAAAGCATTTAAGAATTTATTCCAGTGCACCGCTTTAGGCCAAAAGTTTATGAAATCAGTTAAGGATCTTTGTGCACTGTTTCTAATTCAACTGGTTCATAATCAGTGTTTGTTTGAAATTCTTCTAAATGTAAAATATAGAATCCTAGGCAAAGGACTATCGATCCGATGATCATATTCCATGAAAGATTTGATTTTTGTAGGGCAATATCGCAAAGTAGAACACTTGGAATGCTCAAAAGACAGCCAGCTGCAGCAATGGTCGGACTAGTCATTGAAATTAGCTGAAAAAATAAAGTGTCAAATAAAACTCCTGTGAAGACCACTATGCTTAATATCGAAAATTCGTACAAGGTTGGAAATTCAAATATTTCTTCTCCTGTTGCGCTGTTGATGGCAATAGGGATCCAGAACGTAAAAAACGAACTAATTCCCATAAGCCCAGTGAAAAAGAAAGAAAATTGAGAGCTTGGTTTTGATGGATTGACAGCATTTAAATAATACAAATTTTCATACAAGCCATACAAAATAGCTCCTATAAGTCCTAGAAAATTTCCATATAGATGGCTTTCCTCGGACTCGTAGCCAACAAGAGCAATAATACACACGCCTGACATACTTAGAAGCACCCCAAACCATTTTCGCAACATAGATTTTTCACCAATTAATAGAATACTAAAAATGTAGGCGAAACAAGTTCCAGAATTGAAAATGGCTGTAAGTTCATTTGTAGTTGTATGCACAATAGCCAAATACCAGAAATATGTGCACAAGTTATACAAAGTGACAAGCCAAGCGCTGGTCCACAATATTTGAGAGAATGATCTATCGCTCATATAATCAAGACATTCCTGGATGTAACTGTATATGTGTGCTTTTGAAGTAATTAATTTAAAGCTAAGACTGTGGCCTTTTCTAATCAAAAATTGGATATATTCTGAAAGCAACACTAATACGAATGACCCATGCACGCAGTAAACAATAAATGTAGGTTTGTTATAAAATCCTTGCAGATAGCCTGCCATTTCTGTTTGGATGGTCACGCTCAAAATGGCACCAAATAAAACAAACCACATTTTCCGGAACCCTAGGAGTTGCAAAAATAATGAAGAAATTAAGTTACCGCATCTTGAAATCATAATATTTATTTGCGCATATTTCACATGTCAGAGCAAGCCTCCAAAACTTCAATTATAATCTTGTCTCAAGAAAATCTAGCTCTCCTTTAAACCAATAAATGTCACAGAAAAAAGCTGTCAAAAGTTTGTCCCAGCTAGAGGAACAACTTGCGGCACTGAAAGAAACGGTTATGGTAGAGAGGCTTACAATTTTGGGAATCGAGGAGGTCCTTACCAAAATAAAGTTTGTACACCCGCAAATACATGATTTGATAAAAATTGCAGCAGAAAAATTTAAAAATGATCTGGAGGGTCAAGCTACAATGGAGAAACTTACCATTAAACAGGCCGAAAAGCAAAGAGATATAGCAGTGAAGCATGCCAACAAGGAATATGAAAAGAATCTAAAACATGTACGAAAAATATTAATACAAGAAGTATTTTACAAAATGCATCATCTCAAGAAAAACAGTGTGCGTCTAGGACCCCATCCATTATCAAAGAGAATAGATCGAATGAGATTGATGCACAAATTGAGTTCCAAGCACATTATGCCAACCCCTTCATCTAAATCCACCAACGCAGAATTAGAATTCGATTTGAATGTTATTAAAGTAGATGTTTATTAATTTAGAAAAATAGCGAAGATATACCATTTCATTTACAGCCGTTTTCGGATCCATCAGGCATACTGATATATTTTGTTCCGGAGCATTATCTCATCCGCTATGCTGGAAAATGCATCAAAGCTGGTGATACATTTATGATGGTTATTAATCACCAAAAAACAGAATGTAAATTATTGCAAGTCAGATCGAGAGAAGTAATTTGTGTTTTATTAATTGCGTCAAATGCTGAGAAAGTGTTCACTGTAGGAGAACTACGGAGTCCCAAAATTAAATTGGACTTACTGGAAGTCAAAAAAGAAACAGAAATAAACTGATCACAAAATTGTAGTGCCAATAGTAGAATCAATAACATCTTGAAAAATTGAATTTGTTATAAAATTTAGTAGATTTTCTTTTTCTTGATTGAATGCATCCCAACTCTTTTCTTCTAATTTGACTTCATCCATCAAAACTTCATCAAAAAACTCGTCTGCTCTGTAAGATAACCAGACTTCTACTTTTTTCTTTAATTCTCTTGATATCCTTTCTTTAGATATTGTCGGACTTTTAAAATGGGTCCAAATTTCTTGAAAAGCCTCCGCAATCAAGTCTAAAATAATCATTGTATCTGATCCATTTGCAACAACTCGATTACTAATAACTGGGAAATTGATTGCAGTCATATCATCTGGCATATCTTCAAACATTAAATTGATAAGATTCTGTATTGAATCAACGTCAAATGAGACTTGAATTTCTTTGGAAACATATTTTGCGGCCAACATATCATTGACAGCTTCCTCTAAGATAATTTCGAATACTCCATCGCAGACCAAAGTCATCTTGTCGCTATTAGCTAGGGATGAGTCATCAATCAGGCTTTCACCTTTCTGGGAATTAAGCGATGAATTTCTAGATGAGTTTTGTGACAATTCCCTAGAATTGGATAAAAAGACTTTCTCTACTATGTTTTCTATATTTCTTTCTACCTCAAAAACGTCAAGCTTTGGCTTACTTGAAGGCCAAAGTGTTTGCTCAATCGGGTTTTCGATACTTTCATTAAAATTGCCTTTTAACATTTCAGCAATGGAATCTTCAATTTGAGAAAGTCTGTCCTTCAGTTGGACTTCTTGCTCTCTCATTTTCAACTTGCGTTCCCGCTTTCTTTTTTGTTTTTCAAGGTCTAATTCCTGTTGTTCTTTTAATTTGGATTCGATATCAAATTTAAGCTTATTCACTCTACCTTTGACTACTGAAGTGTCGGTCGTAATGTCTTCCAATACTTCGTGTGTTTGGGAAATTGACTCGAAGTCGGGCAAGTATATATTTTCGATTTCTCTCACTGGTTGCCTTTCCAAATCTTTTGTTGCATTCGTAATATTTGACAGGTCCAATGCAGCTGAAATTAACGAGTCAATTTGAGAAGCTACTGAGTCTTTGCTTATTGTATCTGGTGAATAACTTCTAGGGGAGCTGTAAATGGGAACACTTTCTGTTTTCTGATTTGATAAAAATTCTCCAGCCTTTATCAATTCTGAAATTGAATTTTCTCTTTGCGAATTATTTTGGGCACTAAATTCGTTACGGATATTATCTTCAAATTCAATCATTTCAGGAATGGTTTTCCTGGATAAAATTTTCTCTTCGCTTCTAAAATCCAAGGGATGATCCCAACCTATTTCATTGGCCTCGGTTTGAGTCCCTTCAGATTTGTCTTCTTGGAAAGTTTGAACACTTTCGTTCTCGGTGGAGCACTTTTGTTGTAGGTGAAATTCTGAAATTTCAGATAAATCGGTGATATCAGGTGTTGTAAAATTATCAACCAATATTTTGGTTTCTAGAATGGATTTTAGAAGAGAAACTATCTTGTTAGAATCATTAGAAGATTTAATATCATATTTTAAAAGACGTTCTAAGCCAGTCGCAATTAAGTACTTCGGATCATTCATATTCAAATCGAAAACTTGCTGAAATTCCGTAGTATTTTTTAAGCTTTTAAGTGAATCGTTGGACTCAAATAAATTATTATAGATCTCGGAGAGACCGGATTTCATGTCTTGTGGTTCTAAATTGAATAATACTCGACTTTCAGTAGATGTTATCATAATATCGGATTCAGATTCAATACGTTTCTTCCGCAGGATATCTTTCTTATTTACCAATATGGGAAGTGACTGCTTTGGTTCATTATCTGAAATAGAACTCAGGTCACTGACGCTCGTGCTATGCGGTAATTCTTTTGGAGTGTATTTCTCAAATTTACCTGCAGAAGTCTTTAGAACGGATTTACTCTGCAAAATTTGATACGCGCTTTTGCATTTGGCATCAATGTAATTTATGTTTTTGATTCGTAATGATGATGAAGATTCGTCATAATGAGCTACACAATCAGTTTGGTCAACAGTTTCCTCTGATAAAGTGTCGTCATCGTCACTTGATACCTGGCCATCAACAAGGCTAGTATGCAAGGAAAGCTCAAATTGATGGTGGGGATATGTGGGTTTTGTTATCAGATGCTGAACCTTTGATGACAAGGATTTTGATAGAAATATTATATTTTGGAGCTTCTGATCTATTACGGCGCTAGTTTTTATCAATTCTGGATCCAGATTCATTTTTGTGATTGATTTTGGATAACTCTTCAACCTTCTATTGCTTTTTAATCTCGGGAGTGCTGTGTATATTGGAATCAAATTTGGCGATTGGATAATTTTTTCACTCAATACATTGGTGGAATTTGACTCTGTCTTTAACATTTGAGGTTTTTTTTTGTAAGGATGATTTCTTTTTTTCATTTTAGATAATTGTTCTCTTCTATACTGCTCCAATTGAAAAAGTCTCTCCCTGATTATTTCTTTATTCTTTTGTTTGTCCGTGATATCAATTAGTTTGGGCTTACTAGTCAATATTGGCTGAGATGGAATGAATGAGAGCGTTTTCGAAACTCGTTTTTTTTCAAGCATCTTTGGCCTGATTCAAAACACTAACTTTGCTAAGCATTTGAATAAGGAACGAGGCAGGTTGTAAATTTTGTTTTAGAAATCGCATTACATTATTTGGAATTAGTTAAACACTTGGAGCACAAATTTATTAAGCATATTTTATCTAGGGTTTTAATTTAAACAATTCCTTTTGGTATACTCTTTTGATTGTCGGCTTTCGTAACTTGTTAGCCTCTGATGGTTTGGGAAATCTTATTCTTTTTCGAAAGTTTCTAACTTTTAAGGACTCCATCAAATTAACTTTTTCATCCCAGGAATGTTCTGGACAGACATAAACATGTTTTAGCGTATCATACGAGCTGGTAGTTATCATATGTCCGCAGGGACACTGATCCTTAAAGTTCCACAATTGTTTTACTTTCTCTCTACATTCTATAGAGTCGATTTTGTCTTTGTCCAGCAAAGTGCGGTCCCAAGTAATGTTTGGGGGAAACTGCGTTTTCATTGAGCTGCTTTTGAAATTCTTATGACTTTTGAGATTTAAAATCAATTTGTCTAAGGCACTTACATGATGACACTTTCTATAATGTCTAGTGTATCTAGATTGATCTTTATTTTGTGTGCCGCAAATGCACTTAAAATTAAGGCTATGCACTGCAGATTTTTCAACCACGCCCAGCATTGTATTTTCAAGGAGAACTTGCAAGAAAATATGAAAGAGATAGACGTCTTCGAAAAATATATCTCTAGAAAAGGTTATAGCGAAGATGAAATTGGAAAATATAAAAGCATATCTACAAAGTATTTTGCTTTCTGCAAAGACAATAATTTAAAAATCAATAGCTCATCAAAGCCTGCCCTACATGAACAAATTGTCAAATTTATTCAATCCATTGACAGGTCCGAAGTATCGAATATACACGGATTAGATCTACTTATGCAATTTTACGGAACGGAATTTGCCCTTGATGATCCATCAGTCATTGCTGCAATTGAGGGTGGCTTTGAAAGCATTATTGATCCTTTTGCCAACTTTGATCCTGAAAAACGTCAGGTTCTCACTTCAATTGCTCAAAAAATTAATATTGATCCTCGAAGTTTTCCAGTCGATGTGATTGATAATATACCAGATTTTGAGATTTTTGAAAATATATTAGCTGCCAAACCAGACATTTCGTTAGAGAAGCAATTGGACTTAATCAATTTGATTATCCAAAAGTTAAATTACGCTTCAATGTTCACTCACATACCTACCAAATTAAACACACCAAACTTACATCCCTCAAGCTATTTTTTTGACAAACATGGAGGGAAACACTATTATTTTTATTTCGATTTTGACAGCCATAGCTTTTATGTGTCATTTTGTAAGTTACCACACTCGGGAGAAACATTTATAATCTTTGATACCAAATATCAAAAAATCCAAGTTATTCATTCCTTAGCTATTCTTTATTTGCTGTCGATTGGCAAATTTAGTCGGATTATAGACCTTCGAATTGTCTTCTATTATAAAGAATCGGAAAATTGTTATGTAAACTTTTTATTTCTTTATTTAATTTTTCGTGGACTTTCCGAAAAACGCCTTGATCAGACTATAATGTTTCCAAATCTAGCCAAAGACAATGCAGATGTGAGTAAGTACCTTTTGCGATTAATATTGGATCAGAGTACTGACAGTTTTACTATGGATGATTGGATTGATGCTGAATTGTACAAAGTTGCAATAACAGAGTCGGAACTTCAAAAATTTAGATCGGCCGAAAATTTTCAAAAGCTCTCTGATTATCAATCCTTATTTGATATTAAAATCGATTCCAACATAAATGAAATCCAGATCGATTCCAAATCTGAAAATTTGGTGGGTATAGATCAAACCCAAGACAATACTGTTTTAGATTTGACAAACATCTCTGATTCGGGTTCTTCGGAAGATCCAACATTACAAATTCTTCGACGAAATCCCGAATCGCAAAATTTCCCTAACAAACGAAGAAAACTTTCATTTGATCAAAAAAGTATAACTTCTCCAATAATATCAAATCAATTGAACTCCAACACATCTTCTACAGATTCTACTTATTCAAGTCAAATTCATGATGCTTCACCCGTTAGTGATTTAAGTCCCAACAAATACAATTCTAGTCCAGCCATGGCGACAACTGAAATGGGTCGCAGTCCCAGCAAATTTGAGATAACAGAGGCTTTTTCAAAGCAATCAGAAGCTTCAGGAAAATCAAAGCGTCAAATAGCAAAAGTTGATGACGCTTTTCAAAAGTACACTCAACCAAGTCCCAAAAAGGTTCAAGATAGCTGTAAAAAACAAATTACTAATTTTGTTGATAAAGAGAAGGATAAATCGTCTTTGTCAAGCAATTATAATGCCTTCCAACTCAAAAATATGGTCACCAAATCAGCGTTTGGTTTTGAATTTGAGGGAAAAATCATAACTTTGGACCAAGCAGAGGCATTAGAAAGTGAAATGCTGCTTGAGGCAGAAATTTTAGAAACGGAAATTAAAAATTTGCTTCAAGCTTCTAACAACATCAGTTTTGTAGAAACGATTGAACAATTTGTAAATCAATAAGGATTTCATAAAAATTTGGACCTTGAATAAACTATTATAATTTTATTAAAGAATTCTTTTTTCGATCAATTTTGCCAAATTCATACCAGAGACTGACTGAGTTTCCATAGTTGATAATATTGGTTCAAAGGATGAAGCATAAAAAAGGTTTTTTGCAATCTCAATAGGCTGGACTTCGGGATTTGGATGTAATTTAGGGTAGGAGTAGTACTGTTGTATTTTTTCAAATTTAACATCTGTAAACATACGATGTGTCAAGTCTGGTATGCTTTGATTTGTAAACACTTTATAAAGATGAGTTTTATCGCCCAAACGAATTTTTGATACAGATGTAAATTCGCAAGAGTACCTTAAACAGAAGATTGAATCTGGAACTTGCTTTAGTCCAAAGTAACTCGCATTTATATTCCCTTCCACTACCGTGATATATATTTTATAGTAGTCTATTTTTTTGATGTTTTTAATTTGAAAATCTACTTCAATCCCACTTAAAAAGAAATCTCCAGCTGCATGAACAATATAGTCATATTCGTATCTCCATTTTCCGTCAACTAATAAGTCATATCGAGAATCGTTCTTTGATATTTTCTTGACAGCTGATTTTGTGTGAACATTAGCGATGGAATTTGCAAGAAAACTTTCAAATATTTTAGAATTACCTCCATCAATGGTATATGAATTATCACTAAGAATGCCCACTAGACAACCTAATGCATGTGACTGATCCAGGTCCCTACCATAATTCACTAGCGTGGTCACCTCAGCTATCTCATTTTTAAAATTTTCACTGAGCCCAGCCAAGGCAATTCTTGCAGTTGTATTTAAAGTCTCCCATAGATCCAAGTCCCCCAACAATTTTCCAATATCATCAAATGAGTCGAGTTCATAGATTTTTTTGTATTTGGCTGCTGCCTGGTCACCTAAATCTGTCCCTCGCTTTAATGAGTAACCATATCTCCAAAGCATCCTTATTTTCGTTAACCATCCGTAAGGTGATGACTCAAATACAAATTCCTTGCCATTGTAGAATCCAAAAGTTCCACTTTCATTTAAATATTTCAAATTGAATTTCTTACTTGCGTTAACTAAAATTGGATTTGAATCAACAAATATAGAAGCACCAAAATCCACCTTTATTCCACCGTTAAATGGGACTGCAATGCTATCCACTCGACCTCCAATTTTATCGCTCTTTTCAAACACATCAATCTGTAAATTTGTAGATTCTGAATCAAAATGGTGAGCAAATGAAGTACCTGCAGGACCGGCTCCGATGACTGCAATTTTGACATCTTTCGTTTTAATATTCAATTGCAAGCTATTAGCCAAGGACAGGAAAAACATTTGTAACCTGGAGATTGAAATGACAACCTTCTTCAGAAGAACGCTTTTGGAAATACCGAAAGCTATATTAAATATGCCAGTAGAAAAGGCTATCACCTCAAAACATGCATTGGATATGTGCGCCTTATATCTGAGTGATCAAAGACTTAATATTTTTAATTGGCAAATGTATTATGATCGATTTCCAATTAGAAGCCTTTGGCCAATGCTCGTAAAAGATTGGAGTGACTCTTCAACTCTGCTGTTACTTTATTCGCACTTAGATGATTATCATGCTTTTCCTTTTGAATTTTTAAGAAAAGTCAAACCAATTAATTTAATGATGGGACATGCATTACTGGTGGCATTGTCTCATTCTAGACAAATGTCGCTCAGTTTACAGACGAAATCAGTTAATATTAAAACAGTATTACATATGTTAATAAGTTGTGGCATTCCACTAACGGAAGTGACGATTCAACTTGCATTTGAAGCACTTGTTCGTAAAGTTGGATACACCACTAGGCTAGCAGAGAATCAAAATATTTTGAATCTTATAGAAGAAATATCAATGATTCAACGTCGGTCAGGTGTTCCAAATTCTCACCAGATTGATATTGCCAAATTGAAAGTTTTAGGAAGCAATAAGGCATACAACGAAATGTTTGCGCATTTTGAAATTATGGAGACGAAAGATCAATTGGCTTATATTTATTTGTACAGATATTCTAGAATGTCTCTTGAATCTGCTAAACAATGCGCCGGGAAATATTTGGATGCTATTTTCTCGTTTATCAAGCCTAGCAAGGATCTGTTTTATCAAGCTTTTCGGGTGGCTAAGGAATCTGACTCAATTGACTATATTCCCAAGCTTTTAGATGCATATACTTCACAATATGAGATAACTCCTAGGCTTTACGATCTTTTAATTGGAATGCTTATGGTTCAATACGGTAAACTTGATTCTGTTGAGACTCTAATGAATGACATGCAAGCGCAAAATATTAACTTCAGTAACACCACTTACTACCATTTAATGACTTATCATAGCTCTGTCGATCCAAATAGTCGTGATCTTAATAGCCTTATAACAATGATGAAGGAAAGAGACCATTCTGAACTCCCTCTTGAAGAATCAAATTTAGATCAAATTTATACGTCTACTAAAGCGAATCTACAGTCAGGCTTTTCAGTGTCATCTTTTTATGAATTTTTAAAATTTAGAAGAGATTTCCCAAATCAGAGCGTAGACCTAGAAAATCTTATCCCTTCTGAGTATATCCATATGATCCCACCGCCGCCCCATTTGAGGAACCCTAATTTGGTTGCGTTTGACTCAAGTAATGCGATATATGACGCCAATTCTCCTTTAAATTCAATAAGGAGAAATATTAAGTGGGATCTAAATGGAAAGGAAGAAAACTTGTTTATATCAACTGAAAACTTTGTAAATGACAATACTCCTGCAACCATTCTTTCTAAAAAAGACTCGAAACACACTTCTGACACATCTTATGTAGAATTTGATGGTAGGATGTGCCTTAAGGTATTAAGGTGTCTCGCGCAGGAAAATAGATTACCTGGGGCATTGTATTATTGGTCTAGAATTTTGTCAGGTTTAAAAACCTCCATTGGTGGATATTATGTGTCTCGCTATGAGTCCTATGATACAAATTATGATCCTTTGAAAAATTTATTGATCTCCACCAAATCTATATACAAAGATGACGAAAAACTTGAACTCAAGGAAAAATATTTAAAATATGTACCATATTGCGATAAAAATGTTACAAAATCACCATTAACTGCATTTTATCCGCGTCCATCTGGGCTACATTACCCTGTAACAGGATCCATTTATCTTCCTAGTGATTTGGTAAAAGCGACAGTATTGATTATTGATTATATTCATCGATATGAAGTGATGTCTGATTTTCAATATCCAGAATTAGATACTAGTGCATTTTTGAAACCAGATGTATTTAAAAATAGAAAAATTGACAATTGGCTAGGCAAACCAGTGTACTTGGATATAATTTACTCCAGCCTGGATGAATTTTCTGCTTTATGCAAAGAAAATCATAAATTCACCCGAATTCCGAATATAGAAGAGTACGAGTCTGTCCCTACCATACAGGATCCTGTACTACTTGGGCTGCTTTGTAGAAGGCTGTTTTTGGATACTATTGCTATAACTGTCGATACCTTTGATCAACCAAAAGATATTGCTCATTTTTCATGGTTTAAAGATTTATGTTATCGATTATCCATACCCTCGATTCAATTTGAAAGGAAGTCTAGGCGGAATAACAATTATATTCTCAGGGAAGGTGATTATGGGAGTCTTGGTCTTACGGGTGATGTTAATTCTATGCTAAAATCAATATTGCCAAAGGATAATGGTATATTCGACAAGGGCGCACCGGATTTTGACAAGGATGCCTACACGCATCATTCGAGTCAGACTGCTCACAATACCGCCCAGTAAATATTATTAATTGTCAACTAATTTGCCATGCTTAGCTTGTTGTTTTGCAATATCGTTTAGAACAAAATTGCTGCATTTTAAAATCCATGCAATCACAAGATCTTGCGTAAACCAAGCGATTAAATCCCTTATTTCTCTGGGAAGGCGTTTCTTCATCATTTTCACCATAAATTGTTTCAAAAATAACAAAATAGTAGAATTTTATATTTCAACAAATATCGGAGTTGAAACATAATGTCTTCTTTGCAAGCTACTGTCGTCTTGGTTGATAATTCAAATTGGATGAGAAATGGGGATTACTACCCTAGTAGATTCAGATCAACTTTAGATGTATTAAACTTGATATTTACAACTAAAACACAGCAACATCCAGAAAATACATTAGCCGTCATGACTGCCTCAAAACCTAGGGTACTTACAACATTTACAAACCAACTTGGGCCATTTTTAAGTGGTATTCATCACATGGACCTTGATGGAAACAACGAATTTTTAGATGCGCTTTTGGTTGCTCAACTGGCACTTAAGAATAGAACTAACAAGAATCAAAATCAATACATTCTCGCATTTGTGGGATCCCCATTGACCGACAGTAAAGACGATTTGATAAAAATGGCCAAAAAGCTGAAAAAAAATTCAATCGCAGTAGACGTGGTGTCTTTTGGAGAGATTAAAGAAAATCAAGAAAAGTTGGAAGCTTTTGTTGGAACCGTAAATAACAATGATAATAGGTCTTAATTATTTATATAGTCATTTGGTCCCAATTGAGCCATGTACCAACCTTTCTGATCAGTTGATACAAACTCCAATATTCGCAAATACTGCAATGCAGCAATTTGAGTTTGGAGTAGATCCTGATTTAGATCCTGAGCTCGCGATGGCTCTCAAGCTTTCAATGGAGGAAGAAAAGGCCAGACAAGGCGGTGTAGATGTCAAAGAAGATGTTGTAATGGAAGAAATGGATCCCGAGTTGGCAAAGGCAATTCAGATGTCCATGCAAGATAATGAGATGTCCACCGATGAGGAGCTTCAAAAAGCACTAGAGATGTCAATGCAGCAAGATACCGATATGAAAGATTCAAAAAATAAAAAGTAGCTATTTATTAACACTATACATGGACACTTTGCCCTTTGAGTTTCCTAAAATTAAATTATCCTCAAGAAAGGATGAACATTCGACATAGCCTAAAGGAGTTGCGTGTGTTGGCCAATTGCTCAAAACTTGTAGATTGGGAATGTCAACGATTCGGAGACTGTCTTTCTTTTGATTTGAGTGCATCAATAAATAATCTTTGTAGAATTCGAGTCCATTGATACTAGTCTTTAAATTACCGAATTCTTTAATAAGGGTATGAATTTCATTTTCCCATTTATAAAGATAAACAACTCCGGATTCACTGCCTGTCGCTAAATATCCTTGTTTGCTGTTTCCTGTTATTGCTATTTTTGTCGTTTTAAAGTTGGTTTCTTTAAATGTTTTTATGCAAGTAGATGATCGTAAATCATAATGATACATCAAGTCATTTGCACAATATAGAAATTCAAACTCGTTAAAAAACCTAAAATCACTTATCGGACAAGTAGTTTTAATAGTTTGTATCAATTGCTTTTTATCACTGTCAACTATATGTATGTTGCGTTCATCAACCATTGCCAAATATTCTTCCATTTGAAATAATTTCATTTTCTTCCCGGTTACAAAGTGAACCTTGAATGGTTGAACAGAATTTATATTATAATCGTATGAATAAATGCTTCTATAGCTTGTTAATATGGCTTGTTTTCTAGTCATCGCACTGCTTATAATTTTGTCTTTTTGAAGTTTGAAATTGCACAATTCGTTTTCTAAATCAGTCATCTTTAAACATCCGTCTCGACTGGTCGTCATGACAATGCTTGGAATCGCAGGATGGCGGTGGATACCAGTTATCATTTTGTTGTGCTGTGGCAAATCATCCAATCTTTCGACTTTTATCCCTGTCATACCCTTTTTCGCAATTACTAATTTTTTTACGAAAAGTGATTTAGGTTGTTCTTATGCTTTAACTAAGATATATGGAAGTTGTAACATTGTGAAAAACTATTTTATTCAAAAGAAACGCTTTCATTATGTTGCTGAAGAAAAGAATTTTCAAAATCCAAAAGCGGAAAGGTGTCAGGGTCTTTTAGTAGTAACATTTTTTGTAAAGCTTCGCTGGGCAATTTTTCTTCTGTAGCGTACAAATCGGGTAAAATTAAATCATTCACAGTCGAAGATTGCAATATAAACTCACTCACATCATCCATAACGTATCCATTTAGTATCTTACCGCCAAATACGTAACAAAGAGCCAAAAAGACTTCAACTCGTTAAAATGAAATTTTTCTTGGCCCCCTGATTTTTTGTGCAATTGGCAAAGAACTTGAACCAGGCAAATATGTTTTAAATGAAATTTTAAAAGCAGATAAATTCCAATCCTATTAAATTCTAAAATATATTCATCCAATAAATTTATGGCATTTTTGTATTCCATGTGTCTTAAATAAAAATTAAGGACGCGAACACAGTCATTTGAAGGTATGTAGTGATTTAAAAACTCTTCCTTAAAATATTTACCTCTGAACCAACTTATTACGATTGCATAGCTCAAAAAGCATTTTACTTGAGATTTTTTTGTCGTAATAGCAAGACCTCTTTTGCACATTTCTTCTGCTTTTTCAAAGTCGTGTTGCGATATATGCAATATAGTGCGCTG
>JADGIG010000091.1:0-21543 GCA_018985235.1 Sanchytrium tribonematis
TGTTGCATCATTGACAGATGCATTCAGAGAACCAATTATTTTTGTTGATAACCTTTCTACTCAATATGCATTTTTTGGTTTAATCAATTTGTAAATTAATGGATGTGAATCAGTGCAAATAAATGGATGAATCGCCATTTTTCCGGATTCTTTTTTCAATCTAATATTCTGATATGGTATGTTGCATTTCCAATTATAATGAGCAAGAAGTTTGTTGTAAAGAATATTTGGATATTGAAATGTTTTTCTTAACAAAAGATTGGGCATTGATATGGTTGAACCCATTATTAGTTTCAGATGTTTTCTAACAACAGCTTCTAACTGAGCATGTTGATTTGGTGAGAATTTTAATAACATGCATGGTAAAATCAATGGTAGGGGTAAGATGGGAAGTAAGCAGGGTAACGCATATATCCAGGGGAAGCCCATTTCTAAAGACATCAAGACATATTAATTGCTGCATTTTAGCACTAATTGATTTTCATTTCGTTCTAAAAACCACGTGCATATCACGCACATTTCTAGCTCGAAAATTGAATAGTTCTGTTCCGAGGAATCCAACGCTTTAAAAAACATACCAACTATAAGATCATTTGTGTACAAAACACCCCCGATTGCCATACGAGTCGCATCAGTGAACATGGGGTATCACCTTCACCAAACATATCTATTTTTGTTTTCTCAGCTTTTTTAATGACCCATCGGTATGATTTTTCACACCGAATAAACGGCGTATTAGCCATAGCGTTGCTGATGCAGCTAGTGGCTTCAGAATACAATAGGAACAAAATTAAAAATTTAACCGAGGATTTCCATTGATTTTCGACATTCCTTTTTATTTTGGGAACTGGCAACAGTATTTAATTCGATAAAGACATTATTTTCATAGTTTAAAGTACGATTACCTCTATAATGGCCTCTTTTCAAAACTTACTGGTTGGTTTTGTAACAATACTAAAAATTTTGGTGTGTCTAGAGTGAGCCATCTACATACTTAAAACAATCTGAGACAAGCACGTCAAAAAATAAAACGAAAAATAATTCGCAAGTTTTATTCGTCGAAAATGCTTGCTCAAATCCCTTTCCAAACAATCGCTACATGATATCTACTTCTGAATATTTAGCATTTGAACATGACATGTACAATTCAGATGAATTGCTTTGCGATGACGTATCCTCATAATTTTAACCATGGTTCAATGACACTGATCAAGCACAAATCAAAGCCTGATGGTCATTTGTGGCGATGTAAATGTTGCAAGAAGATTGTGTCTTGAAGGTGCGGAACATTATTTTCCCATTCTAGATTAACAATATTGAAATGCTCCATGCTATGAAACCTGCTTTTTGCAAAAGAAAAAATTAAAAAGTCAGCACACTATGCAAAAATTAATAGATTTTCGGTTTCTTTTTTTTGCCAAATTGCGAAAATACATGCAGCAGGCAATTAGTGTTTTTAAAGGGTAGAATTGAAGTAGATGAGGCTATTTGGAGAAAAAGGAAATTTAATAGAGGTCTAAAATGTGCGTTTTGGAAACTTGGTTTTATTGAAAGAACCCAAAACCTGACTGCAAAAAACGTGTAATACTGATGCCAGTGCTCGATAGAAAGCTTTTTATTAGAGTGTTGCTCCAAATTCATAAAAGTTGAACGATTGGATTTACTTAGATTCATTATAAGATTAATCATTCTGAAAATTACGTCTATCTCGAAAATTCCAATATTCATACACAAAAATATAAAAGACTGCAAATACTATTGCCACCCAATAGTATAACTCTGCAACAGTTAGGGGGATAATTACGAATTTATGATTAGATAGAATTACCCGGATGTTAATTTAAATGCAAAGAATTATGGGAAATTTAAAAAATTATCGTTGACGGCATACCCACCAGGTTCTAAAAATTGGCAATACAGCACGGACCAAATATGGAAATTTTTGAGCATAAACCATTACTAGTTTGCTTCAATTGCCAACCAATCAACTATTCGAATTTAAGCCAATTAGATGTCTCAAAACACCCAAAAAAGTCATTATTAAAGAACTTATAAGTCAATCAAGCGATTGAATTTTAGTAAACTTAATCATAAAGAGATAACATACTTTTTGCTCCTTTAACAATTCATTGGTTCGTTTTCATTACAAGCCGCGGCGGTCCGAAATTAGGGAATCCATAATGATGCTGAGTAATTTGCCAAAGATTGTTATCTTTAGAATGACCTCATATTTGAATGAAACTGATATTTGCAATTTCGGAAGAGCGTGTAAAAAGTGGCAATAGTCGATCGAGAATATGCAAAGCCACTAGGTGATATTGAATTGCGATTAAAATTATTTCTATCGAATGTTTCTAATTTTAGAACTCTCCTTATAAAAACCCAGGCTGTTGTGGGTGGATCTTTGATTATAGAGACGTTTTCACAAACAAAAACACTAGAGACACCATCTCTAGAAATTTTTGTCCCTGAAAATACTCATGGTTTTAAAAATCTTGAAAGATCTTTTTGTTGAAAATCCAGGCACTAAAGATGACAAACACGTAAATAATTCTATTGAACTAGTAAGTACTGGAAAATTAGAGAAACAAAGAGTGAATGGCAAAGTCTTATTTTTGAGAACTGCCCCGATAGTATTGCCTCACCATTGGATATTTTGATCATATGATGAATTTTCAACGATTGATTCGGTACTATTCGAAAAAGCATTAGAGATAATGAGGCACAAGACATATAAAAATACGAAACTGCTGCATTTTGGAGACCCACAGCAGCTGCTACCAATTTCTGGATATTGATTTTATTCATCAACAGCATTTGATTTCTTTAAACGACACGAGCCCACTGTAAATCAAAAAGAGCAAAAAAGATAGATATTTGTAGATAGATAGATAGATCGTTTATTGATTTAGAGTAGGATTAAGATAAAAGTGGGAATTCCACATCTCGGTACACTCAATTATCCTCTACAAGGACTCATACACACAATACACAGAATCTCTGAGTAATTTGAGCTGCTTAAAAATAGTGAATTTGGAATTACTTTGCAAGTTTCTGTAGATTGTATTTCTAGAAGTATACTGGGGAATATTGTCATTGCAAGCATCTCTTATGGTAAGCTTTATCACTATTAATGGAAGACTAGCACAAGAGCCCAAATCTAAAAAAGTCAAAACATTTAAAGGTGAGGTGAAAGTTATAGAAATCAGTATAGCTAGTAACAATTACATTGGTAAAAAGATGCATGTTTCTTCTTTTAACATCACTTTGTGGCCTCGAAGAGCAGATGGCATGAAAAAGCTACTGAGAAAAGGATCTGCATTGATCATCATCGGACAATTCTATCAGCATTAATATAAACATGCATTCAATTGTATTTCCAGTTTGTGATCATCCTTTAGAAACATCGACAGAGACAGAATATTTGGATGATAATGACCTACAGAATAGTTCTGATCAACCGGTCAATCCACTAAAGCATGATTTAACTACCGATGAAGAAGAAATTACAGAAAAAAGAAGAGCTAAGAAGCAAATAACCAATAAATTTCCTAAACTATTTATTAAAATGATTCAGGTCCTTTATACTTATCATCATCATAAACTCCATCATACCAATTTGCATTTCCAAATTTATCAGCATTGCGTTCCATAAACTCACCAACAGTTACTGTATTACACAAATTGATGTATAATTCCCATATATCTTCCTAATCATTTCCATTTTCATCTTTTCCATCCCTAAGACCAAACAATAAAAGTCTAGATCTGATGGTGCACCATTTGATGTCAATTTCATTACCAAAAAATAGCGGGTAAACTAAAAATAAAAATACCCAATCAAAAATAACTCAAATTTGACACAAATTTATTTTATCCAAATCATCTTCTATAATTGTCCATAAAATGCAAAAAAAATTCTCCTTCGAACGTGTGAAAAATTCATTGACGATTACGTCTAAAGTTTAACCATAATCTCTTGACAAAAACGTCGAAGATAATGGTTCTGCTCAATTTATTCATATAAAACAACCCACATCCAATTCATTCAATTGAAAATTAATAATATATATTTAGAAGTCAATGAATATCGACACAAATCAATATAGCTGTAGACTCGTCAATTTTTACATTAATGACTTTCGGTGATCCAGAACAAGTCGTCACTTGTCAAAAAGAATCACAAGAGATTGATGCAGTAGGCGAATCATTTTTAAATAATTTAATCAAAATTATGGCTACAAATGCAATAATTTTATAATATGATTATCTGATGAATTGGATTTAGTCACTTTATTATCTAAATCTATTCATTTAAAAGGATTTCATTTGGGTCAATGGCTCTCTAAAACCAATCGAAAGCAAAAAATTAAACAAAAAGAGTTGGATCAATTGGATATTTTTGGAGGTAATGAGAAACGTTTTATGATATTCATGATTATAAACAAGTATTTCATCATCAATTGCATCCAAATAATAGTAGAACTGGCAAATTAAAATAAATAATTTATTGAAATACGGTACTCCAGTACAATTTAGAGTCATGAAATTTGTTTTATATTCAACTAAATGTTATTAATGACATATTGAATAACACTTCTAGCCACATTGTTGCATGCTGTCTCTTCACAAACAATTAAAAATGAAGAAAAAGTTTATTCGAGGTTTGAAGACAAAATGGAACTACTGCGGCGTAGCCGCTTAAAATTGAAAGGCGTAGCCTTTATATTTACGGTAAGTCACTTTCATGGGAGATGGACTTGTACGATACTGGTTGGTATTTAATTTATGTTAATATATTGTCACACAAACCTTTTAGTTAATGAAGGTTTTGAATTTAGAGGGTCAGGTATAAAGTACAAAACAATGGAATTGCAGCGACAGGAGAAGTTGATTTAAGGTATAACATGAGGTCTGCAACAAGGAGGGTTACGTGCCCAATCACCTGAGGGGTTACGAGATGGGCGCTTTAACCAATGACTTATTGAGTTATTAGCTATCATTTTACCCAATTAGAATTACCTCAAAGTGACACAACCGACTGTAGACTGTAATGTAAAGTTATTTATTGATTGTGTGCAGTTTATAAGGGATTACATGTGATACAACTGTGTAGATTCTGTGGACATCCTGTGTAGATGTGTCCACTTGTACTACTTGTCATGTTCATGACATTCTACCTTTTTTTTTAAAGGCGAGCGAAATCCTTTTTCTGGGATTGCTTTTCTAAAGTTGATTCTTGTTTGAATCCCAACCTTATCTATTAGTAAATTGTTGCTTTTGGAAATACTTTTAGTACTTTAAAAGGCCCAAGATATAATTTATCGAGCTTGTTCTTTCTTTTTTCGTTTTTGATGAAAATTTTATCATTTTCATTGTAAATATGGGGAATTCGAAAAATGTTTTTACGATTTAAATTTGCTAATCGTTTCTTTTGTTGTATTTGAATAATAGTAGAAATATCGGGTTTTTTGTAATCTAAATTGACTGGCATTAGCATTGGTCTATTGAACACTAATTCTGCAGGACTTGTTTTAATGGAAGAATGGTAACTCGTATTAATTGTCCATTGAACAGATGGCATATTTGTAGCCCATTCCGTATCATCTGATAATGGCCAATAAAAGTATGTGTATACTGTGTAGTATAATTTTATGTAACCAGGATGCTTTAGATTTTCATGCATCCATTTCAAAATATCCTTTTTGACATTATTTGGGATTATGATCGAATCATTCTCACGTTGGCGGCACAAAAGAGAAATATTTTCAATGTATACACGCATTTTTAGCAATTAATGTTTGATATTTGGTTAATCTCTTTTTAGATGTTGATTGTATATAAGATTCCACAATTTGGAAATCTTTGTTCTCTGATTGACATCTTTTAATGTATTAAAGCTGCATGGGATAATTCACCGCAACAATAGACAATGTTTCAAAATTATTATTTGGTGGTCTACTCAAATAGTCAGATATTTGTGTCGCCTTTAATTGGGCTGATTTGGACATTAAACTCTTCAATAATTTGTTTCCAGCGATTACACGCGGACTGTCGAGTTTGTAAAAGTGTTTTAAATTCTTATGGTCTGTAAATGTTTCAATTTCTGTATCATACAACATGTAGCGTAGAAATAAAATTCCTTTTCAAGAGTGGAATATCTTGATTCTGCTGAAATAAGAGTTTTAGAATAAAAGTATATGGGGTTTTTGTCTTGAACGACAATCACGCCAACAGCTCTGTCAGAAGCGTCACAAAATAAATAAAACTTCTTATTGGGATTCGGATGGATCAAAAGAGTTCTTTCTGCCATTAATGACTTGATTTTAAGAAACGATTCTTGTTGTAGTGGTCCCCAATCAAATTTTGCTGACTTAGTGAGTAATTTAGTCAAATTTGAAGTTAGAAGGGACTCATTTTTAATAAAATGCCTGAAGTAATTAGCCAAACCAAGAAATGATTGTAATTCCTTTTTAGTTGTAGGTGGATTAATATCCATTAAACTTTTAATTTTCTTCTCATCTGGTCTTACATCTTCAGAGGATACTTCAAGACCTCAATAGTCAATATTAGTAAGAAAAAATTTGCATTTTAAAATATTTAGTTTCAAACTGGCTTTATTAAGAATTGAGAACACTTCATTTAGATGTTCAATATGTTGTTCAACTGTTTCACTAAAAATTAAAACATCATCCAAATACACAATTACATATTTCAAATGAGCCAGAGGTGCATTGGTGAGACCAAAATACATTCTCTTGAATCTATACAATCCCCACGGAAGAGCAATGCAGGTGTATTTTTGATTATAGCCTGACATTAAGTCCAAACTAGAAAATATCTTAGCATAAAGCAACATAGCAAGTAAATAATTAATGTGTGGAATTGGATAAGTGAGTAGTCACTAAGTTGATAAGCCTACAAACAATTACTAGACGTATTTGCCTGTTCTCTTTACTGATTGGAAAACACGCACAAGTAGACTCTGGCCGTTAACAAATTGGTGATTTCTCTATCACATCTAGATCACATTGCCGTCGAACCTCTTTTTCAACAGCAGGTTCTAATTTGAGTGGGATTTGATAAGCTTAAGTAAAATGTAGTGCCGTATCTGAGATTTTTTCAGCATCAGTTGTCACCATAATATCCAGAGACTCTGTGAGGGCCAAGAATCGAAAGTTGAAATTAAAAACTGTCTCATCATCTTGCTAATGGATGGATTTTAATTCCTGTAGTTGCATTTGAAATGACGCGCTAGGAACAAAGAGTTTTAATAACTTTTTTTTAGCCTCTGCTAAAGTTTTTGGCTTAACTCGGATCAAATGTCGACGTGCATGGCCTGAAGTTGCGATTTTCAAATTTCGGATTTCTGTTGGGCATCTGTACATCCGCACATATCGGAAATTTCTTCAATTTCCAACCAAAAGTCGTGAAATGATTTGTTCATTCCATTGTAAATGTCAATTGGCACTTTTGGGAGCAGTTTAGATTCAATTTGATCTAAATATGCTAGTTTGTTTGAGTCAGTTGAATTCAAAAATGTCATAACCGGCTGTAGACTGTAATGTAAAGTTATTTATTGATTGTGTGCCGTTTATAAGGGATTCCATGCGATACAACTGTGTAGATTCTGTGGACATTCTGTGTAGATGTGTCCACTTGTACTACTTGTCATGTTCATGACACAAAGTGTTAAACACATTTTAGAAATGGCATTTAGTAGACTTTTTTTAGCATCCAAATTTGGAACACTTTCCATCATTAATCTTAATCCGTTTTCGCACTTCTCAAACACATCCCTCTCGACATCATAGCTTGTGAATTTTACAACTAAGATCCACAATCATAGATTCAACATGCATCTTTTATTATCATGCGGATTTTTTTTTCGCTTTGAGCAGCAATTTGCTTCATCTACAAGAGATACAAGCACAAATTGGCATCTAGAATGCCGTTAGCAATATCTTTGATTTCAATTATAAAACAGACGCAAATTCTTCCGAAAAGTCCGCTATCAAGTCAAATCACAAGTTTACAAACCCGAAACCTGATTTCACAGAACCAACAAAACTGTATAATTTTCATGATAAGCTGTCGCTTAAAAGTTTTAAACGACAGTAAAAACGCACTGGTGTTTATTTTGGCCTTTGAATCTGTTTGGAAGAATAGTCGGAAGATAATTTACTCATAAGATGTCAATTTAGCATCAGAGTGGTCTGTTGAAAATGCAGGCTTGTTATTTTGGCTTCTAAATAATGCTTCTTGCGTCACTTGTAATTCATCAAGCTTAATAAATAAAAGTTACAGACGGTTGGATTTTTTCTACTCCCGCTGACAATCCAGCTAATAGATCTTTTTTCGCGTGGAAGTACTCAGAGAAGCATCTCAGTGTCTCAGGATGCTCAATCGAACTCTTCATGAGCACAGTAGCGTCCTCCACAGATTTCACAAACGCATCTTCAGCCGCTTCTAGTTCTTGTCTGTAATGGTCAACTGTAGCCGGTTTTGCTGATCTAAATCTACTTTTACAAGCGTCAAGATGTAGCCTAGATGTAGCTACGTTTTGTCTCCCTTTGTTTACCATTTGCATTGTAGTATTCAAATACGTTTGAAGTGGCAAAATGACTTGTTGTTGGATCTGCTCGAAATAATTTGACCAGTAAGTGTTTCCCTGCAATTGAAAAGTTTGAATATGCGCTAATGCTGCACCCAGAGGCTCGTGTTGGTGGAAAAGCCCAGTTGCAATACCAACAACTTGAGTAAAGTCAATTGAAGGAATTAGATCCTCTTTAATTGTGTTAAAGTTTTTCATAATGTTCGAAATAGGAGACGTAGAATTAACAACAGGAGGAGAATAGTTGCTTCTCATTTCTGTTTGTACTTGTTTGATAAATTGAGTAATTAATTCTTTAAGAGCGTCTACTTGTTGTTCCAATAGAAGAAAATCCTCTGGTAGTTTCGTACTATCTTGAGACTGCCCAAGTGATTCTTTTGCCATTTGCACACTTAGCTCAATTTGCGATGATAATTTGTTTGCAAAAGAATTAAAATTCATCTCCGTTCGTTTCGTTTTAAACATTTATTTTAGGTATCTAATCGGCTAGCCAACTGCTGCAGCATCGATTTAGTTGCAAAATCCTCTTGGAAAAATCTGTCCAAACTGCCGTTGATAAGGGTAATAGGAAGAGTCTGTTTTAGCGCTTCCTTTGCTCTACGTAAAAAAACTATACCTAGGATGATCCATTAGTCTGACATAACATCTAATTATATGCTTTAAAACTCTTTGACTAGGTTGTTCCATGAGTTGATTCACCATGTGTGACAGTACAACATTCACTGCATTAAATCGCTCGTAAGTTTGGCAAATATAGTTTAAACCAATTTCATCTGTTAGGATTTTCTGAACAATAAAAATGGCTACCACGCGGCTAAGCTCTGTTCCGCTTTCCATAATTCTAAGGCAAAGTGGAATTATTTCCGTCGACAATAAAAATGCGATTACTTCCGTTGAGTCTTGTTTAACTAAAGCGCCTATAACACCTAAACTAGTTAATCTCAAATATTCAAACGGTTTTAATTTCGACGTAGTATTTAAAAATGGATAAAGATATAATGGGATATGACAGTGAATAACTGCTTGCTTTGTATCTACATGGCTTGCAAGACATTGCAGGAGTGCTAACGCATTACAAACCCGATTACTTTGTACTGAGGTTAATTTTGGCGGGGACAGGTAAGGATAAATAGATGTCATTTCTTGAACTAACAATGTGCAGATTCCTGTTGCATTCCAAACGTAGAGAGCCATCTCTGGTATAGTCTCTCGTTTTTTAGACAGCTCGAATAATGCAGCTTGTCTAGTTTCCGGATTATAAAGCTGAAATAAAAGCTGTCCAATCTCAGTTCCAATATTCATGTCAACAAAGTCTCAAGGAGACCCAATTCTCCCAAATCATAAGACATAGAAACACTAAGTTTTTAATTATTTAAACGGCTTGCCAATTATTTTGGTTTACTTAGTATTTAAAAATATTGTGGAAAAACTCCTTGACGTAATGAAAAAAGTATGTGTTTTAGTTTCTGGCAATGGATCTAATCTGCAAGCTCTGATAAATTGCGCAGATAAAAATTACGAGATTATTCAAGTTATCTCCAACAATTCTTCTGCTAAGGCACTTGAAAGAGCTGAGACCGCAGGAATCGCACATACAGTGGTTAATTATGTTAATGGAGAACCTCGAGCAGACTATGACAAAAAACTTTTGTCGGCTATGAATTCTTCGGTGGAACTGGTGGTTTGTGCTGGCTTTTTAAGAATTTTAAGTTCAATTATTTTGGATAATGTCACAGTAATCAATATACATCCCGCCCTGAGAAACGAATACATAGGTCTTAATGCAATTGAAAAGGCCTTTTCGGATTTCAAGTTATTCAAAAAAAATCATTCGGGTGTTATGGTACATTATGTCAGCGAGGTGGTGGATAGAGGCAAACTAATTGCGGAGCAAGTAGTTCCAATATATCCATTCGATACACTAGAAATTTTGAAAGCTCGAATTCATAAAGCGGAGCATTTATTAATTTGTAAAGCAGTGAAGCAAGTAGTAGAATATTGATTTATTTTTAAGTAAATTTGAAATGTCTGGTCTGATGTTTTTTTCCAATAAGTTTGATTATAATACTTCGGACCCAGCATTTTTCTTAAGATTACATCTAGTAATGTCTTCAACATTTTCATCTTTGACCCACTTAGAAACTGCAATTGATCCTGATATTCCCATAAATATAAATCCAGCCGCAATCACTATATAATTATTCCTAATGCTCTTATTACTACTTCCTAGTTTTAGATGAAGCACTGCCGGGTAGATGAATCCGATAGGAATACATCCAAAGGTTCCAATCACTGAAATTAATAAATCAAGAGATGAACTGGCCAAATATGCACCAATGCAAACAAAAGTTGTTAGAGAAACTCGTAATTTAGTTGATTGATTCAACTGAAATATCGACTCCACAATTTCAAAAGCGGGAAATAGCTGCAATGGGACAGAAAAAATAATGGAAATCGAATATAAAATTTGGACGAGCAATAGCATAAAAGTGGATTGCAAATTTAGCAGAACTATTGATGCAGTGTTATTTCCAAAACTTATCGATGAAGTTATTGAAACAGCAAAATATAAGAACATTACGCACAAGATCGTCAACTTCAAAATTTTGGAGAAATCTTTTGGGTGTTCCATCGAGTTTTGTATAGGAACAACCAAACCAACTCCTATGTAAGCTTTAACGACCTTCAAAGGAATAAATCGCTGTTCCAAGAAATAAAAAGGCGTTAATCTGTTGCTAACACGAGCCGAACGCCATTGTCGACCATATGAAAGGCAGAGTTCCAAATGATATAAAAACAACCATAAACTATCAAGGCACTAGCAATAATCATAGTTTTCGAAAGCATTTTCAAATCTTTCAGAAAGCACAGTGGAATATAAATTAGCAATTGAGGCATAATTAACAGCAAGTTGTCAACATGCTGCAGTTTGCAATCAGAAAAAAATTGGATTAAATCCAAACAATTTTGAGCTATAAATAAAATGTAAGCCATTGAAAATCCGATCTGAGATAGAAAAATAGACCACAAAATGCATGATCGAGTGCGAGTACCGTATAACTTACCGCCTATTTCCCAGTAAGTTCCTGAATGAATTATTGCGACCTCTCCTAAAAAGAGCATTCCTAAAGCAGATAGGTATGCCGAGGCACCCATCATGATTATTGATGGCACTAGTCCTGCCTTGGCGAATCCCCGAGGCAAAAATAAAACTCCCGTTCCAATAAAAGCCTTGAATAATAGAAAAAATGATTTTTTAGTTGTGTTTTTCGGTAAATCCAGGACATCATTAACAAAAAGCTCCTCGGTTTCTGGCTTACTAATGTCCGGACTTGAATTTTTCAGCTTCGTGTATATCATTTAGGAAAATTAAAAACAAAGTCTACTCCAGCGTATCAGGAAATCCTTGTGATCTTATTTACTATTTTCCAATTGTTTGATTCCTAGTCCTATGCTGGAGTAAGGAAGAGCATTGATCATAGGCTCTCTTTCTGAAAATATTGTGTTTTCAAACCGAAAGCTATTAATTGGCCAGCATTTTTGAGATTGATGAGGTAACAAAGCCGTTGGGGTGGAAGTGGTTTCCCCTACAGATTTAATTGGGAGATAATATTCAGTGTCTAAACACTCTGCCTTTTCGATAGCAAGTGACCTTTCATTTATAGTGTTATATTCAAGAATGCGCAAATTCAAATCAAGAACATTCTTATGCTTAATCTGCTGGTCATCAGCATATTGAATAGAAAAATGTTTGTCTACACAAGGTTTGTAGCTAATTGATGCGGACAGAGGTTGTTTCGAAAGTTGGGCCGTTTTACTAAAGACGTCAATATAATAATTGGGGCGATTGAGATTAAGCATTCTATTGTATGCAATAGTATCGCTAATCTGTGGTTCAAAAGTCTCTGTATAATATGAAGGGAGTTCTTTCGCGTGCAGTGCGTTTGACAAGTTTTCATGAATCAAATCTAATTCTGATTGACTCATAACAAAGGGGATGGATTTTAAGAAAAATGTGGAGGATCTTCTTAATTCTGAAAGAAATGAACCATTTAAAATTTCTGAAACCTCAGAGAAACCAACCAATATTGTTGTGAAGTATAGAAAAGTCCATTCAAAAAGTAGTGTGGCAGCCCCTTCTGCAGACTATCTCATTTATAAGGACTTAAGAGTCAAAAGCCTAAAAGAATCTCAAATTGCCAAAGAAATAGAATCGGAAACTAAAAGTCTCGAGGATTTTGATTCAAAAAGGCTAGCAAAAGCCTCGGAAGATTTAAAACGAACACTAGTTCGTAAAGAGAAAAGGAGAAAGAAAAAATTTAAAGCTCTTCAACGCTTAAAAAGTAATAATTGATGTTGCTGCAGCTGCACATTTTGTTTCTAGGTTGCTTCAGTAAATTTTTATAAAAACATATTATCCAATCAAGGATCAAACTTGAGATGTCATCTGCGGACCAATTGCAAATCATTCCTCTTGGTAGCGGCAGGGAGGTGGGTAGAAGCTGCCACATCATAAAATTCAAAGGCAAATGTATAATGCTTGATATGGGAATCCATCCTGCAAATAGCGGCATGGACGCTTTGCCTTTTATTGATAGTATAGATACAGGTGAAATAGATATTTGTTTGATAAGCCATTTTCATCTGGATCATTCTGCAGCATTAGCATATTTGTTGACTAAAACTTCATTTACGGGAAGAGTGTTCATGACACATCCCACCAAAGCCATTTATTCTTGGCTGCTTAGCGATTTCATTAAAGTAAGTAATGATCAACTATACACTGAAGAAGACCTTCAAGACTCATATGACCAGATAGAAACCATTGATTTTCATCAAACGATAGATGTCGAAGGAGTCCGAATCACAACATACTATGCTGGACATGTATTAGGTGCTGCGACTTTTATGATTGAGATCGCTGGTGTGAAAATATTTTATACTGGTGACTATTCTCGAGAAGAAGATCGCCATCTCATGCCAGCGGAAATTCCATCTTCGAAACCAGATGTACTAATTTGTGAGGCCACTTACGGTGTTCAAACTCATGCACCACGAGCCGAGAGAGAAAATAGGCTAACTTCATTGGTTCACAGGACTGTTGAACGCAATGGAAGATGTCTTATCCCTATATTTGCCCTTGGGAGAGCTCAAGAATTACTCTTAATATTAGACGAGTATTGGTCGAGACATCCTGAAATACAGCATATTCCACTTTATTATGCCAGCAATTTGGCCAAAAAATGCATAGCTGTTTATCAAACTTATATCAATCAGATGAATCGCCGAATAAGACTTCAGTTTGAAAGAAAAAATCCATTTGTTTTTAGATATATACAAAATTTGAGAGGTATGGACCAGTTTGATGATAAGGGTCCTTGTGTAGTACTTGCATCACCTGGTATGCTTCAAAACGGACTATCTAGAATTCTATTGGAAAAGTGGGGACCTGACAAGAAAAACGGAATCATTATTCCTGGTTATGTTGTCGAAGGAACGCTCGGAAATGTATTTTAATCTCATTTAGCTTATTCTGTCAGAGCCTAAAGAATTTCCTGCTATGAATGGATCTCGATTACCCTTGCGAGCATCTATTGACTACATTTCATTCTCGGCTCATGTCGACTTCATTCAAAACAAAGAATTCATCGAGGAACTAAATCCTTCTCACGTCGTGCTTGTTCACGGAGAGTCCAATGGAATGCAGCGTCTATGCAATGCTTTGCTTTCGAATGTTGAGGCCAATGAATCTATAATACCGATCGATTCCAGTAATTTACATTACGAAGTTCATATGCCCAAAAACGCTGAAATACTCTCTTTGACATTTCGCGGTGAATTAAAAGCCAAAATCATTGGAACCCTTTCTTCAAACTTATCAAATTCAATTAGTGGACTTTTGGTTACAAAAGACCATATCAATACTATTATTTCTACTTCAGAGCTACTTCAATTTACGGACTTATCTTATTCCACGATTCATCATCGTGTATATGTGGGTTGGAAAAATACACATACTACCGGTTGGGATTTTCTGTCTAATTCTCTCACCAGGGTGTTTGGGTCTCAAAATGTCCTGGTCTTTAAAAAACCCGTCAAAAACATTGAAATTAATTGTGTAAAAATATATGGTATTGAGATATTCCCAAAAGATGAACTATCGGACTTAGTCATCGAATGGACCGCGAATCCGTTTAATGACATGATCGCTGATGCTGTCATGATTTTAGTAATCCAAATCGAAACACTTCCGTTCTCTGTCACAGACTCAAATTCAGGTGTTAAATCGGTAACTTTGAAGAAGGTAGTTGAGGATTCAAGAGAAATTGACCAGATGAACAAATGGAGCACCTTTTTTTCAAACCAATTTAATTGTACAATCAAAGAAAATAATTTACTACTAGAATTGGACGATGAGTTGGCTCTGTTTGACCCGATATTAATGTCGGTAAAAAGCGAGAGTGAGATTTTTCGAAAAAGGGTAGAGAATCTTGTTCAATTAGCAACCGCATATATTTAGACAGAATAAATTATGATTTTACTAATACTCTGCATTTGACTGGCAATTTAAAGGCAGCTTGTTTAAGAGCTTCTAAAGCAGACATTTGCGGCAACCAGGTCTCCACTTGCTCAGCTGTAGGAATGGGCAACTGGATTCCTAACTTTGGCAAAGAAATCGGTTTGAGATGTCGCAACATTGTTCTATTTTTATCTTTTTGCTGCAAAACCAGACCTGAAATATTAAAAGTAGAAGTAGGTGATAGATGCGCCATCATTGGATGGATGCCAATTTCAAATATAATTTTTCCTTTAGGTACCCTGGCGATATAATGATCGACGTCGCCTTTTCCTTTGCCCATTCTAACACCGATGGGTTTAGATGTCACAGGTATGTCAGGTACAACCCGAAGAAACATTTGTAGATTCTTCACATTTAAAGTGCGTTTTACTGTTTTCCTCGCTGCTTCAAGCTGTTGAATAGTCAAACGAGCACCATCCACGACTTGCAGTCCATACTGGCCATGTAGCAATTTGCATCCTTTAGTAGAGAGATCGACATTGACTGGGATTCGCCCTTTAAACTTTTTTCTATACTTGAATTTCTGAGGTTGCTGCAATTCTCTTAAATACCTTTTAAGAAACATTCTCCTTTCGGTTGCAAGTTATTTTTTGTCAGCTAAGAACTCTGTGAAAACTAACAAAGCCACATGTCTCCCTGACACTATTCACTTTTTTATTTGATTTAATGGACCAGCAAATTTCCAAACAAACCTTGACCAGTATTGAAATTAAGTTTAATAAATTTGTCAAGTCAGTCATAAACGAGCTCGATTTGTTGAAGAAACAAATTAAAAATATCCAAAATTCGAAGGTTGACAAGAGGATCATATACAAATATGTTCAAAATTCACAGGAACCAGAAAAAGAAATTATCAAAAATTTACGTGCAAAGAATCAGATAAGCGAAGTTGAAATTGACCATTTGAGATCAATTATTACAAAATTAACTAATGAAAAAGAATATCAAAAGCAGGGTTATTTAGCAGAAATTAAGATTCTTAATGATGCCTTGAAAAATATGAATGATGCTGTTGTGGAATAATAAATTTAATCAATATGAGAAGTATTTTGCGAAGCTAATTTTAACTAACACCTGAATTTATTGATAATATTTTGCCTAGTCCAACTGAAGCCCAGAGAAGTCAATATCATCTTAGCTCTTCCGGTGTTTATGGCGACATAAGATACCTATTAGGTTTACATCTGCAAAATCAGTCTTTCAGCCGTGACAAATATTATTTCCGTAAAGTGCTTACTTCTGATACCATGTAAATATGTATATAAAGGAGGTTTTTTTAGTGAAAATAGAACATATAGCCTTAGATTTTTGCTTCATTAATAAATTTGTCCTCAATATTTCTCCGTCACACAGTTTCTTAAATGAATATAGACGCTACAATTTCGAAATTAAATCAGAAAAAACTGCTCGAGGAAGACGAAATCCAAGAGCTGTACTATCTTGTAAGAGAGATCTTTATTAATGAAAGCAACGTACAGCAAGTATCAGCACCTGTAACCATTTGTGGAGACATCCATGGCCAATTTTATGACCTTTTGGAGCTATTTCTAGCTGGTGGAAATTGTCCCGTTACAAACTACTTATTTTTAGGTGACTATGTAGATCGTGGCTATGACAGTGTTGAAACTATTTTATTACTTGTTGCATTGAAATGTAGATATCCAGACAGAATTACTCTAGTAAGGGGAAATCACGAAAGTCGTCAAATTACCTCTATATATGGATTTTATGACGAATGTATAAGGAAGTTCGGGAATGCAAATGTTTGGAGACTATGTTGCGACATCTTCGACTTACTGCCTTTAGCTGCAATTATAAATAATGAAATTTTATGCGTTCATGGAGGGCTATCTCCCTCAATTCAAAAAATTGATCATATACGCCTTATTGATAGAAAGGTTGAAGTTCCCCAATCTGGTCCATTTTCTGACTTATTGGTAATATTAAATAACGAAGTGGAGTGACCCAGATGATTCTGAAAAAGGCTGGCGACAATCATCTAGAGGTGCAGGCTATGTATTTGGTGAGGATGTCACCAAGAAGTTTATTCATCAAAATAAGATTCAGTTTATTACTCGCGCTCATCAATTAGTCATGGAAGGGTACAAAGAGCATTTTAATGGCCAAGTAATCACGATCTGGTCAGCACCAAATTACTGCTACAGATGCGGAAATGTTGCCAGTGTACTTCAGCTTGATGAACATTTAAAAAAAAAATTCGTAGTATTTAAAGAAGCTCCCGAAAATATAAGAGGTCTCCAATCAAAACCTATTGTACCGGAGTATTTTCTATAAAAAATTTATTGTATTAATTTAATTATATTAATTTAATCTACTGAATTTGATTTTTTAATGGGCGATTTTCTGCATCTAACGCTGAATCTTTTACGAGCGTGAAATCCGAAGTAAAAGTAGTCTCAAGCAAATTCGTAATATGAGAAAGAATTCCGATATAGGATAAGTCTGACTGTGAACGCAATAATCCAAACTCATCAAATCGTACAAAAACATCAAGAGCTTCTTGTGGAAAAATTGCGTCATATTCAATAATTAATTGATTGGTATTCGCGCTGTTAAAGCTTTTGCAATGATATAAATGTATTAATATATCTCGTCGCAACCTCGTCGAAATTTCTTTTCGACAGCCAAAGCAAATAAACATGTTATCTTTGATAAAGTAGCCACAGTCCTCAAATACCCCAAAATGTTGCAAATTTACATTGTAATTTTGATTCAGATTTCTATTCTTTAAGTGTTGAAGAGCCTCTACCTCTGGGCATGTTCTCAATTGCCCCGTCATAATTTGATTCCCGTCCAACGAATGAATTCTACAATCGGGAGTGCCTAGTTGCTCCTTCTGCTTTATTTTATTCTCTGAATATAGGTCCTCAATGTAAATGTTATTCCAAGAGTCCACAAAGCTCTTTTTGCAACGCATACTAGACCTCATTAAATCTTTTCGGCACAAAAGGGGCTGCTTATGATCACGATTTGATGCGAAGCTTGAGGTTTTCAGAATTGAGTAAATCTATGTACATTCCAATTCAAGTCAAAATTCCAAGTCGAACAGACATAAACAATCCAACGGGGTTGAGGGGCAGACATTATGAGAGGAGATCGCGGAAGTTCAAGAGGCAGAGGTAATTCTAGAGGCAATGACAGAGGCGGAAGAGGAGTCTCAAAGTTTGGAGGCCCTAGAGGCGGCGGAAGAGGCGGAGATCGTGGCGGAAGAGGCGGAGGCCGAGGATTCTCTAGAGGTAGAGGTGGTCCCCGAGGCGGCCGCGGCGGAAGAGGTGGTAGTAAAACTTTCATACAAAATCACAGGCATGCTGGAGTTTATATTGCCAAAGGTCGTGAAGATTTACTTGTTACAAAATCTGTTTCTCCTGGTGAAGTCGTGTATGGGGAAAAAATAGTAAAGATTGATGGAAATGAAGGCGAAAAGATTGAATATAGAGTATGGAATCCATTTAGATCTAAGTTAGCTGCTGCTATTTTAGGAGGAATTGGAGAAATTGGAATCGCGCCTGGCAAGAAAGTGTTGTATTTGGGTGCGTCTGCTGGGACAACTGTCTCTCATGTCTCTGATATAGTTGGACCTAACGGTATAGTGTATGCAGTTGAATTTTCACATAGAGTCGGTAGAGAATTGATAAATATGGCCAAAAAAAGACCAAATGTGGTTCCAATTGTTGAAGATGCCAGACATCCTCACAAATATCGCATGCTAATTTCAATGGTAGATGTGGTATTTGCAGATGTTGCTCAACCTGATCAAGGTCGAATTATTGCCTTGAATGCGCATCACTTTTTAAAGGATGACGGATTAGTTGTCATTGCTATAAAAGCTAATTGCATTGACTCGACAATGGAAGCTACCAAAGTCTTTGCAAACGAAGTCAAAAAAATGCAAGAAGAGGGTGTTAAACCCAAGGAGCAACTTACTTTAGAACCATATGAACGAGATCATTGCGTTGTGGTTGGAAGTTATAGTGGTACAAAATCTAAGCAATAAATTTATTTGTCTACAGGCGGTATTTGATCATCAGTCAGACAGGATTCCCAAAATTCTCTTGTCCTTTTCAAGTCGGACAGAAAATCTCTAGTTTTTGGAAAAATTTTCATGATTGACTGAATTAAAGGGTTGCACATAAAATCGTTAAACGATATTCCTAAGCGAGCCTTCTGTGGGTAATTTCGATCCATAAATCCACTTATAGGATAGTTTAATTTGCTTTCTTCATCTCCTTGCTGAAACATTTCTTCCTAAGTAAAGCAGAAATACTTGTATGGCTTCACCCCACCTCTTTGCCAAAGGTAGGGGTCTTAAAACATTGCTGATATCTGCGCACTTCATCAACATCTCTAAGCACCTAGTTCTGTGTTCCTTATCTTCTGGCTTGAATGACTGCTCGCTTACAGTGATTTCATTAAATTTTCCCAAAACATTGACGTGCTTAGCAAGATCCGTGGCTAATATACATCGAATTATTATTGACCTTATTTGTAATCTATCTTCTGTGTCATAATTACTGAGTATTTCAAATTCGTTTAGTAGAAGGAATGCTTGGTGACAGTGATAATTTTCAAGAGGAGATTGATCATTGTATAACAAGGCCAATGGAGAGATTGTAGATATATGGAAAGTATTTGTTCTTCCGTCATGTCCAAGATCGTGACATAAGCAAGAAAGTAAGAAACCATAAGCCTCGTTTTCAGTAAATATTCCAAAGTCATTATTTTCCACATATCGAGTAATTAGTAAAAAGCCTGCTTGGGTCACATCGAAAGCATGATGAAAATTGTGATACGGATTAATTTTTGCTGAATATCCCTTGTAGACAGCGCAGCAAAATTGAGAAAAATTAACTCTTGAAATTTTCGAATATTTTAAGAATCCAACATGATCGAATAAATCCACTAAAAATTTGATTAGCTCACTTGGGGTATAATCCCACACATGAAATGACCAGTCCTGCAACAATTCTAGTTTTTTTTTGTCAAAATTATTTAATTCAACTTTAATTTTGTTGGTTTCTGGAGATCTTAACATATCTTTTGGTGATCTTGAACTTTCCGAGAGTGTATTTGTCAATAAAGATAGCCCTTGATGATAGTGTGTGTGGGAATCGTGCTTTTCGATGCCACCATGAGTGCTTTTTTCTACAATATTGTCCAATTGATCTTCCATACTGGAAATTAAAGGCACTGAAATTTCAATCGAATCTGTGGGGGATGTAGTATTACTCGGTATTGAATGGAACCTTTGGGAATCTCTTAGTCTAGTTTTATCTGACTTTGAGTTGAAAGAATGTTTTCTGTCTTTCCAATACAATAATCCTAAGCTACTTGCTCGACGTCTATTTCTTTGCATTTCAAAAGAAACTGATTCGGGAGTATCCCTAAGAACCTCTGTCGCAAGCCAAGACTTTGTTTCACGATCCAAGTCAGCGTCTAGTAGATTTTCAAAATACCTCAGAAAATCAGGTTTGTTTAAATCAGTTTTTTTTAAATCTTCAGCGATGTATTCCAGCATATTTCTGGTGCTGTCAGTGAGACTTTCCTGATTTAAAAGATTATTAATATTGTTGCTTATGGAGTTAATAGGCGTTATAACAGTTGAAGTGATATTATTTTTAAAATTTTTGATTTTTTCTTCCAACAGCGCTCGCTTCTTTTTTTCTTCTTGTAATTCGCAATGAAGTTCATATTCCCTATTTTTCCTGTATGCCAATTGTAAAATTGCATGTACTATCAAGCCAGTATCTTTCAGAAACATTTCCACCGGAAAAACAGCATCGGCAATTTGCTTGTCTTTTCTCTTAAGCCAAGAATTTTTATTCTCATATACGTATATGATTGTAATAGGCTCGTGTAGATTTTTCAAGGTATCCCAAGAATTGGATATTACAATCTCTCCACTTTCCACTTCTCCTTGTATTTTAATATTTGTATGAATCAATTTTAGGCTCTCGTACAGGCGGTTATGATTTTGGTCTGATAAATCTATTCTTAAATTGATTCCGATACTACCAGACATTGTTTCAGATAGATTTGTAAAATTGAAAACTGCAAAACAAATTTATTTTAAAACCCAAAATGTAGGTTTTTTATTAGAATATTTAAGATCTTTGTTGTGATAAGAACATGAGCAGTAAAAACAGTCTTCTTGGGACTCTTTGAAGTATTTTTCAGAAATATTCGGATAACATTCTCGAAGCTTTAATTTAGTGTCATTGAAGAACGAGTTTTTCCTGTGAAGGCAGTCCTGATCACATTTGAGGCATTTCAGTTTGGTATGATTTTCCATCACTAAATTTATATCTTTGAAGGAGGATACAATGGGGAG
>JADGIG010000092.1:0-21530 GCA_018985235.1 Sanchytrium tribonematis
AGTTTATTTAAGTTCACAGCAGCCGTTTTTTGAATCATAATTTTAATTTTTGACCGATAATCCAAGACTTGCTGAGAAGAACAAGCGATGGTATCATTTATATTATCAAGAAATGACAGCGCAAATAAATTTGCTGTCAAAAATTACTACTAAAATGAACACTTAAATTTACACATGAAAAATTAAATTGAAAAAAACATATTGCACAGTCTCTAGAGAGATTGGGAAAACAAATCTCCTGTAATCTGTGCATTATCTAGTCGCTCTAAGTCCTATCAAAATTTATAAAAGTTTGTGAGGACTCAAGGGACTTCTTAGGTTGGAAGGGGAACAGTTTTTAATTTCCATATAAGTCGAGATTAGGAAGGAAATCTTTTTTTATCAATTAATATGCACATTGAGGTCATAAATATAAATAATCACTTGTAGAAGCTGCTTGAGCCACAAAACATTTTATTTTTTGAATGGATAAAACTGCTGCAGAAAAAAACGAGCTACCTGCTAATGTGGAAGATCAAAATGATACATGCTTGACTATATGCTGTTGCTGCTTGTGCTTCCCTATTGCGTTGGTAATGTGGATTTTTGGTGGAACAGGATTATTTCTTGCTCCGGCAATAGGTGGTGCAGCCGCTGCTGCAGATAAGTCAAGAAGGCAATCGTCTGCTGGTCCAAATAGTAATGAAATTATCAAGTCAGAGTCGGAAGCCAATCTTGGCCCAGTTGAAATATCCAGAAGAATGTCGAGAAAAATGAGTAAAAAAGACTTTACTAGACAATCTTTAAATAGGCCCGCCACTATCAATAGACAAACAACCCTTAGTAGGCAAAGTGAGGTCTAATAAATCAATTTAATCATTCATCTTCACCATTTGCATTGTTATTTCATCGAATTTAAATTTTTCCAAAACTGTTTGGTATGGCTTTGGAGTAATCTTGTAGCAAACATGAAGTGGAATATCCATTGATGTCATTTCGTCGTGATTTGACCTATATAAAGAAAAAATACCCAAGAAAATATGACAAGATTGTTCGCATCACCGCATTATGTGTTACAATCAAACAATCGCTTTGCATTCTTTCGAGCTCTATAATGACGGGCCTTAATCTTTCTATGACATCCAAATAGCTTTCGCCGCCAATATATCGATATCTCAATTTGTCTTTTTTTCTAGCCAACAACTCATCAGGAAACTTGGAATATATTTCATCGTAAGTCATGTGCTCACATAAACCTGCATAGATTTCATTTAGGGTCTTTAGAGTTTTTATTTCAAACTTTTCAGGAAGATATTGACATGTTTGAAAGGTCCTTTTCATTAACGAGGTCCAAACCAATAATTTGCCATTAGGATACTGATCTGCTATAAAAGCAGATACAGCCTTACCATAAGCTCTACCTCTCATGGTCAGTTGAGGATCACCACCAATTCTGTTAGTAACATTGTATTCCGACTCACCATGTCTGGTAATCCAAATCGATCTTTCATGTATGTGGATATTCATTAAGTAGAATACTATTTGGGAAGGTGTGAAACCTTGAATATTGTGTGCAATAATTTTCCTGCCGACGTTAATGACTTTAACATAACTCAAATTATTGTTTTCTTCATAATCCCCGATGGGCTGATATACCTTTTCATAATTTTCCATTCTCTGTTGGAAGTCTTTCATGGCAGCCTCTGGCTCCATGTTTATATAATCTGGTGATCTTAATTTCATTTTCATATTCTGCTCCAAAACTTTCTTGTCTGTGCAAATTGATTCTAAAAACAAAACCGGCATCTCGTTATCATCCAAATGCTCGAGAATCATTTTGCGCCTCTCTATTGTGGTATTAGTGGCATCGTGAATTCCCACCTTGTGTCCTGGTAGATTTAACCAATGTATCAGTTCATTTAGTGTCTCCATGGCAATTGCATCTCTTTGATTTTTGCCTTGGGAATTTGAATTGTCAAAAAAGGAAAAGTTGGAAGAAAGATTTGCATTCAATCTTCTTGTATTACCTGCATTAAAAACCTTACTGGTTGTGCCAATCCAATTTAGATAGTGCATCAATTTTTTGCTGATGTATGATTTGCCTCTTGCTGGTAGTCCACACAAAATCACTATGAGTTTGACTTCTTCAGAGTTGATTTCTGATATGCTGTCTAGATCTGGACTTTGAAATAAATGAAGGTCCAGATTCATTGTATCAAAAAATAAACAACAATGTTGTCTTCTAACAAAATCTTTTTATTAAGCCTGATTTGTATATGCCTTGAAGTAAGATCAGAGTTGAATAATAAATGGATTGAAATTAGTATGGGTATCGTAAAAGGAGATATCGTCGCGAGTCTTTAAGAATTCAGTAATATGATGAACAATTGGGCCCATTATGACAAGCCAGATAGATTTTACACAAAAACTAGTACAGGCTGTTAAGACAAGAGTATCGATTGGTATGGTATCAATATAAGCTATCGTATAAAACAAAAATGTGTCGAGCAATTCGCCAATGAAACTAGACACTAAAGATCTCTTCCAACCTCCTCTCCCATTCATCCATACTTTCATTTTTGCAATAATATATATATTGGCAAATTTTCCAATTAGAAACGATAATAAAGCACCAAAAATAACTCGAATCGGTTGACTATATACATTTTCTAGCGAAATTTGATGAGGCCAGGTTTTTGCTGGAGGTAAAATTATTAAAATATAAGTCATTAGGTTTGTGAATAATAGCGCAAAAAATCCGTACCAGATAGCTCTTCTTCCTGCGGAATACCCATACACTTCTGTGAGAATGTCATCAAAAAAATATGACATTGGAAAAAATATTAATTTTCCTTCCATTTCAAAGGGCCCCAGTTGAATTTGCTTAGCTTCAGCTACAAAATCACTAGCAAGAAAAAGAACAACAAAAGCAGTTATAAGAAACCGCTCGTATCGCAAGTCATTTTTAAATTTCATCCGTACTCCTTTTCAAAATCGTTGTGTTCGATCTAAAATTATACTTGGTAAGAATGAAAATAAAAGAATGATACTGGATCTGGATTAATTCATTGAAATCACAGGCTGAAAAATTCAAGGAATTTCAACAAAAAGCCCCTCAGGTTTCATTTGATTTTAATTCTTATCAATGAATATACCAGGAAAACCGCAAAAGCTTGACGAAAATGCTATCAAGTCTGTATTAAAAAAGAGGCCGGATCTTGTGGATTTAAAGTTGCCAACTTCTCAAGAGCTTGAAATTCTTGAAGTTTTGGGTAAAGGTAATTTTGGACAGGTTTTCAAAGCACGAGTCAAACCACCAAATGTTCCAGAAGCTTCAATTTGTGCTATTAAAGTTGTCTTTTTAAAAGAAAGCGAATTGCGCGAGATTCTTTTGGAAGTTGATATTTTGAAGATGTGTCAGCATCCAAACATTACCCAATATTGTTGCCTATTCAGAAAAGAATTGGACTTATGGATTGCTATGGAATTGTGCGATGCTGGCGGTATGGATCATATATATCATATTTACCCTAAACCCCTTGATGAGATACTTGTTGCAACCATTATCTACGAATCTCTTCAAGGCTTGGATTATCTGCACAGTCTATACCTAATTCACAGAGATATCAAAGCAGGAAATATTTTATTAAATACTCAAGGTCAAATAAAGCTTGCAGATTTTGGTGTCAGCGCAAAATGTAGCACTAATCACCTTGCTAAATCGTTTATTGGAACCCCATATTGGATGGCTCCAGAGGTCATAGCTAGTGAGGAGGACCATTCTAATAAATACGGCCCAAAATGTGATGTTTGGAGTATTGGTATTACTGCCATGGAATTACTAGATAAGCAGCCTCCTTTTGCAGATATTCATCCTTTTACAGCACTAAAAATTATCTTGAAAAATGAACAACCTATCGTGCTTCAAAAGAAAAGAAGCAGACAGTGTCAAGACTTTATTAATTACTGCATTACACGAGACATCAAGCGGCGTCCAACTGCGAAAGAAGCGTTACTCCACCCTTATATGGCTCAATGCACATCACAAGACAGAGGTGCAATCATACGAGATATGCTTAAGGCAGTTGGTAAAACAACCACTGTGCCACTCAAAAAAGACTCTTCTGAAGATGAGCTCCCAATACCAAATTTGGAACCTGTAATTTTTATTTATATAGAAGCAAGTCCATAAACCAGTGCCAACTATGCGCGTAAAAGGCGACGTTGTCAATACAAAAGTTAGTTTTGTTGTTCAAGAAAGTGTCACTTGCGTTGATTTTTATGGTCCATATCTAATTATCGGAACAGAAACTGGTTTAATTGTTGGTGATGCAATGGATCCTAATTTTGAATATTTCGGCTATGTCATTCCCAAGGTTGCATTTAAAGACTTATTTGTCTTGGAAGATTTTGGAGTCATGCTTGCAATTTGCGGACGAACTCAAAACGTAAGGCAATATAAATTGAGCACCTTAAAGAGACTTATACGGTACGGTATGACAGGAGACGAACAATACTTGAAAGCCAGTGACAGTCAACTCAATTTAGATCAATCATTCTTGAAAACTATGTTTACAAAATCATCTGATCAAGATTATTTTATAAAGATACCGAATAGTAGAGATACCACAATGATGCAACTAAGTAAAACAGCACAAAGCGCATTTGTTGGAATTACAAGCAAAAGTATGATAACTCTGTTAGAATGGGCCAAATCTCCTTACAATAGATTTATGAAAACAAAAAGCTTTTGGCTTCCTGAATCACCAAAATTTTTTCAGCTTATTAACAACGGCAAATATATATCTAAAATAATAATGGGATACACCAACGAAGCGAATTCGATTGACTACGAAACATCAAAAGTTACTGATATTAACGTCAATAGATCTGTATTGAAGAGTGCTAAAAAAGGGAAATGGGTCCATTACAATCAATTACCTTTTGATGATGAATTTTTCAACACTTTAAAAAAGAGAGCTCAAGAAAGTATGGAAGACAAAATTAGCGTAAAAATGCAGGCTGTTTTGAAAAGCAGTGGAGAAGGTGCTTTGAAAAGTGTGAATTGTATAGCGACTTTTGGTCAGTGTAGTTATTTTGCTAATGATAACGGGGAATTATTAGAAAACAGCAATTTGTTTGAATGGCGAAGTGTACCGAACAAAATTGTGACTGTCAAGGACTTACTGGTAATCGGATATCTTGATGAGGGCATAGAGGTTTTTACTTGGTCTGGAAAGCCTCTTCAATTTTTTCCATTTTCAGATGACTGTAAATATAAAACAAGTTGTCAGAAAGGCAAATATCTTGTCGCGATTAGCCAGAGAAAGAAAAAGGAATGTTATATCGATTTGATCGGTGATGCAAGTAAACCACTAGCCTAAATTATTTGAAATAAAATTGTTTTAAAGACTTTGTGGCTTGATACATTCAACAATGTCCCGAAATTCAAGAAGTAGCTCAAATAATGGTAGTCAATCTATCGAAAATGATTTCCTTTTCTCTGTAGTGGCGGTTCGAAATTACGCACCATCTTCGCCAATGGAATTAAGCCTGGAGGAAAAACAGGTTCTACATGTTCTTGAAGACAGAGACTTGTTTTATTTCTGTTATTCGCCCACCACGAAGCAAAAAGGATTTGTGCCAAAGAATTACCTTCAAAAGAAAAAACCACTGACTGTAATTGCAGGACATTGTATTGTTGATTTTATGCCTTCATCTGAATTAGAAATGCTCTGCAAGGAAGGAGACAGGATTCTTGCGGTAGCAAAATGTGATTCAGATTATCTTTTGTGTAAAAACTTAACACGAGTCAGTAATTCAGGAAGGGTTCCTAGACTCTATCTCAATTTGGAGGGTGACCCAGATAACCTTTTACCTGTAGATGAATATAGAGATAGAAGTAGCTCAACCAACTATGATTCACCTATACAAAGCAGATCCAGATCTAATACAAATCCATCATTGTCCAAACCAGCTTCGGAAAGAGAAGTGAAATCATTAGAAAGACTAATAAATAGACCACGGGCTACAAGTGTTGGCAAGATGCTGCAGCTACTGTCTCCTCCCAAAGACTATTAATAAACCTTTCAATTTCCCTTTTATTGATTTCTTTTTTTAAAACAGCTTAATTGACTTTCATGGTGTGTGCTTCTGATCACTTTATTTCTTCCTTGAAGCACTTTGGAGGATATATTGATATCAAAAGAGGCAGTATGTATTATTACCATGTACCACAATTGTCAAACAAGACTCTAATATGGACGAATGGCGGTCCGGGTTGCTCGGCACTCGAGGGAATGCTGCTCGAAAATGGGCCATACAAAATCAACAAAACTTCTGAGCATTATATTTTGGATAGAAACCCATTTTCTTGGGATCAATTTGCAAATATAATATATGTCGATCAGCCAATGAACACTGGCTTCAGCAAGGGTGGCTTTGTTTCTAACCAAACTGAAGTTGCAACAGATATGGTCGAATTTGTCATTAATTTATTCAAAATATACCCTTTGTTAAAGGACAATGAATTATATATCGCTGGAGAATCATTTGCGGGACAATATATTCCATACATCACAAAGGCCCTTATAGAGAATAGCATACCTGTTAAAGGAATGATCATTGGAAATGGTTGGATAGACCCAAGAACACAATATAGAGCTTACATTGATTTCGCAATACAGCGGAAGCTTTTAGATGGACCATACCTTAAGAATGCTGAAGACCAATACCAAACTTGTTTAAGATTATTAAACAAAATGGAAAAAATAGGGATTCCAGAATGCGAGCACATAGCCAACATTATATTTGATAATTCACGGACTCGTACAGGGACCTGTCTAAACATGTACGACTCGAGACTTTCAGATGACAACTGCGGTGCCGATTGGCCTTATAACTTACCAAGACTTTATGAATACCTTCAAGATCCAAAAACAGTAGAATTGATACATGCAAATCCTGATCAAAAATGGGTGGAATGTCGAGCAGATACTGTGGGAGATCATCTAAAAGGAGATTTAAGCAAACCATCATTTTATCTTCTTGAGGAGCTGCTTAAGAAAACAACTCTTTATTTATATTCAGGTGACATGGATTTCATATGCAATCATCTAGGTACAGAATCATTGATTAGCAGATTGAATTGGAATGGTTACCAAGGATTTCAAAATGAGCCAGTTCCACTATATCTTGAGGAAAATGTTGTTGGTATTGTACAAAATGAGAGAAACTTGGTATATCTCAAAATCAAAGATGGCTCGCACATGTTACCTGTCGATCAACCTGAAGTAAGCATGCATCTTATCAAGCATATCCTAGACAACTCGTTTTTAACAGGGACCTCGCATATGACAAATGTAAATACTATGAAGGATCATGTCCATGTTCATGAACACAGAGCTCCCAGCGTCTCTGGACTAGTTGCTTTAGCTGTTATTATTGTTGGTATGAGTCTGTATCTTTTTATGAAATTTAGGGAAAAGAAAGCACAACAGTATGAATTGCAAGTAGATCCATCAAATGAAGAAATTCCATTAGAAAACAAGGTTTTGTTCAAAACAGAGTATGAAGATCCGGAAGATGTGTAAGAGGAATACCTTAAAAGTTAATAAAATCAATCCATGTAGATTTTTCAAAACAAAGTCTCGAAAAACCATGAGCGATATTTTGGAGGCTCAAAATCAATTAAACGGAGCAGCACAGCAAGATAGCTTGGAGTTATTTGAAATCGCTTTAAAAAGAAAAGCCAAGATCAATTACCAAGACGGTGTTGGCAATACCGCTCTTCATTATGCTTGTATGAGCGGAAGCATAGTCGTTTTGGAACAATTACTCAATAAAATGCCAGATAATCTGGTATACATTAAAAACATTCAAGGAAATACACCTTTGCATTGTCTAATGGATACCAAACACAGCCCTGAATTAATTGAGAAGATGACCACGCTTTTACTTAAACACAACCCTCTGATAATGTCGCGGAACAAGGACGGTATGACAGTTGTTGATTTGGCAACTGGAGATATGAAAGAAAAGTTGCACAAAATTGCTTTGACAAAGCCAAAATCACCTGCAGGTAAGAAGAAAGGAAAAAGCACTATAGTAGATAAAAGAGATTTGGAGTACGATAGCGAGTAAATGATTTATATAGTCATGTAAATTTCTCCGATTAATTTAAGTGCTCGTGCTCTTCGTGCTAAAATAATTTCATCAATATTTGGCTGATAGAGCACATTATCACATACTTGTCTCAAAACTTGCTGGACTTCGAGTCTTGAGCCTTTCCATATTGTGTCCATACTTTTTTGAGCCATTTCAGCTTGCAAAGTTCTTGCTTCTTCTTCTGAGCTGATTGCTGCTTCGCCTTTCTCAATTTGCTGAAGTTTCTGATGGCTTTTTTGCATATCAATCGCAGATCGAACAACGCCAATAGTATCGCTAAAAACATTTGCCTTGTCCTTCAGATTAGACCATATTTTACCCAAAGCCATGCTACTTTTTTGGCTGGCTTTAACATCATAAATATAACCAATTGCCATTAAAAGTTCTTTACCATAGTTTTCCTCTTTCAAATCTTGAGCTTCGATTAAAACAAGCTGTTTAAAAGTTTCTTCATTTGCAGGATCTTCCACAAAAATACTCAACTTTTTAAGAAGATTTTCGGTTAGCAGTTCAATGCGTTTCTTCATGGCAGCATGTTGTTCCTCTTCGGCAACCTTCTTCTGCTCTTCTGTCATATCTTGACCCATATTTTTAAATGCATTACCGATGCTTATCTCACCTATAATATTTTGGAATCTGTCACCTCCAAATTGTTGGCGAAAAAACTCACCAGGGTCCACCATTTGTTCAGATATTCCATCTTCACCGTGTTTGTCATATTTAGCTCGCATATCTGGATCGCTCAATACTTGATAAGCTTTGCTTAATAGCTTAAACTCCTCTTCTGCGATTGCTTTTTCCTCTGCAGGCAAATTTTGGGTTTTATCAGGATGGATTTTCAAACTTTTTTTATAGTACTCTTTTCTTATTGCCTCTGGTGGAGCATCTTTAGAAACTCCTAAAATTTCATAAAAGTCTCTCTTTTGTGTCTTCTGCAGTGCTTGATTTTGAGCTGAACTTGAATTTGATAACGGATTGTATACGTTCCCACAATGCCAGCATTTTACTGTATCTCCATTTTGAAGCTCCATTTTAAGCATTCCATTTGTGCTGCACTTGGGACAATTTGTTAATTTCGGTTCGACAGAATTTATTAGTCGTGGCATGATGTCCCCTTTAATTTCACAAATTTTACAAATTTCTACAGTATCATAAGTAACTGCGATATTTTATTATAGTCTATTAGGCAGCTTTCTGGACCTCCTTTCCTTCATTTGCGAGCCAACTCATAGAGTAAATTAAATACTTCATCAGAATTTCAATTTATGCAGTCAATACGCGCATTACTGGGCCTATAAGTTAAAATAATGAGGTTTCGAATCATTTTTTAAATTTATTGGCAATAAGTTTAACTTGAATCTGTCAAATTTTCAAAAAGGGGTTGCTTAATGATCGAATTTCCCCTGAAATGACTAAAATCTATTGGATTCTAGAAAGATCTCATGTGAATAAATATCAATGACGCCTCCAAATTGAAGCCAAATTGTAATGAGACCCACTGATTTAATAACATTGTCTATATTTAAATACCAGCAAGAGATAAACCAAATTGACTTGAAGAAAAGTGGAGGCCCTGATTTAAGGAAAAGGGTGATGATAAGAAGTATTCTGGACAATATGCTTAAGGAACATCCTGTCTGTTTTGCGACTAGTATGTACGGTAAGGAAGACGCCAAAAGATTTTTAGAAGTTTTGATTAATAAGAAGATAGTAACAGAAGCCAAGGTGATCAAAGACTTCAGTTGTTCTGAATTTTTGTAGATTTTAAGACTAATTTTTCGCTTTATTAAATAAAATACATATTTATGAATTTTGCCATACAAATATACTTGTATTACGGATTGTTCTTGAATTCAAATTTTGAGGAGCATTGAATGTCGTTTATTTGAGTGTCATAGAATGCTAAATTGACTGATAATTGAATAGATGAATGATTCGCACAGAAATTTCTTGAATTTTTGAATTTCTTGAATTTTTGAAGTTGAAAAATCACTCCTTCAAATGTATACACTTGAACCTCATTGTAGGTTGCCAACGAAAGCAAAGCCAATCAAATTAAGCCTTCCTTCCTTTAAAATTACACAAGATGTAGTAGATCACATACTAAAATACGACTATTCAGAAATTCCTATTCAGAAATTCCAAAATACCCAATACTTTCCCGATACCCCAGAAATCGCAAAAGAATTCAGCCAGACTATTTCCGAGGTATTTCATGAATGTCAATTTGCACAAGATAGCGACGTTCAGTCGTCATGTCGAAAAATCAGACTTTCAAATATTTCTGAAACTTTTGAAAACACAATGCTATCACATTCATCAGACAATACAGAACCAGCCAGAAAGAGACAAAAACTGATTGCTGTAGATCTATCATCCAAAAAATTGCTAATGGACCTTGAATCTAGGGATTTTGATTGGGATTCTCTGAATATCACTGAAATTAATGTAATATGCCAAGAAATGATTCAAACAAACGCAGATGTTAAGGTTTTGTTGAAGGGAATGCTAAGGCTAATTGGAAATGTTAACCTGTCATGGTTTTATAAGTCTAAGACTAAATTGCCTCTGTATGTGTATGAGCAGCTTTTACCATTGGATGACAAGATATTGAATATTTTATTGGAGCACTATCCCAGAGAAACTGATAGCTGTATTTATTATATACTTCAAAATGTTAAAGATCTACACCGCCAGCTCATGCTTCTGATTACATGTGTTAACGCTAACCAAGAAGCTGTTGCAGAAGTTGTGAAACAATTACTTCAAGATATAATTCTAAACAAAAACTTCATCGCGAATTTGATTTGTGAAGCCTATAAAAATTCTCATATTGTGGAATTGCCAAATTCGAATTCCCTACTAAAGCAACTTTTACATGGTCTTTGTCTGTACTCTAAAAATATGAAAGACTTCAAAATTAAAAGCGCATGGACAGACATAGTGTTTAATGCTTTGTCTCCGATAACTCCTCAATATGGGCCAACTGAATTGAATATCGATGTGTTTCCAAAAAACACTCTTTCACTATGGGAATCAATTTTAGGCCCCGATTTTAAGTTTTCCGAGGCAGAAATGTCTTCCCAAAATCTCCCAGACTGTATTTTCCAAATTGTATTGCTGCCGTGTATTAAATTGTTGCTGAAACCGATTTTAGATATCAAAAGCTCAAACCAGATACAGTTGAGAACTAAAGCTACCAAATTGCTCAAATTGTGTTGCAAATTGCTTAAAGGCGATTTAAAAGACAAATTAATCATGGTGTTAGTGAATATGACCAAAGACGCCAGCCCTTTAGTTCGTGATGTAGCATTAGAAGCCTGTTTGCACTACAGCCTCAATGAAAATATGACTAGACTTTGTTTAGAGAGACTGAATGACACAAGCCTGAAGGTTAGAAAAACAGCTATTAAATTTGCAAATGAACTGTATAACCAGAATGGAAACCCATTAGCTTGTGCTTTGATACTCAAGGCGGTATTAGATGATGATATTCAGCCGTTAATATTGAAAACAGTGAAAAATATGTTACTATTGCAAATACCTATTACCAAGTCCTACTTACAATTAAACGAGAAAGAAAAATCTCAAGTTATCAAAAAATCCTCACTTATAAGTGAGTGCCTAGTTTATTTGTATAAAAATAAGAATTCAGATCCAACCATTTATCTTAAAACCTTTTATGAAAATGTTAAAGGAAATCAGGTAGATCTTTTTTTCCAACTAACTGTTGATTGTATGATGGATAAGGGAATCGACTTAGTCTACTGCAATGTTTTAAGTAATATCAATCCCAAATGGTGTCTCGTATATAAAAATGAGCTTTTAAAGAGGCTTTTTGCCGATAATGATGACCAAGGCGTAGTAATTTCGCTTCTTCAAATTCTTAGCAACCTTTTTGAATTTGATAGCAGCCTTGACAAAGAGTTTGAAAATCAAATGGTAACCGCTTTGCTGGATTTTATACAATATGGAAGCGCTCCTGTCATCGAACATGGATTAAAAATTACAAGTTGTATAATCTCCATTGTTGGAGAGCTTGAAGTTTCAAGAATTCAAGGATTGTTGGAAATGTTTCTGACTAATGCACAGCATTCTTTTCAGATGAGAGATGCACTTGTGTCTGGACTAACAATGAGATATTCACAACTTGCTGAAATGCTTCCAATGAAGGAATCAGAAATGGCAAGTTTATTTGAGTCATGGATTCCAATAAACGAGCATATCGCAAGAAGAGCTCTTTGTGACCTTTGCCTTGGATTTCCAAAATATATGCTAGTTTTGGAATTGAATTGCGATACTGCCGTCAACTCAGAAATGTGCTTAAAATGCATATTAAATTTCTTTCAAAATGAAAAATCTAATGCGCTGCAAATCTTAACAGTCGATGAAATTGATAATGATGTGGTTATAATGCTAAATAAGTACTTCCCATTATTGAATCAAATAAGTCAAAATTTTATTTCTGAACTTCGGATTTTCGAATTGTTATCGCAAATATTGTTCATATGTATAAATCAAAGTATGATTCACCCCAAGCAGGTAATTTCTTTTCACTCAGGCTTGTAATTTATTCTTTCAGATGCTGATCAACCATCCCATAAAATTTGCTCGTCACGATGCATTTAAAATAATGACTCAAAAATATCCTCAAATGCTAGTTGTTGAGGTAAAACATACTAAATTAAAATTCGGATCTATAGCAATTAATGATGGTTTCAGTAGTGTTTTTCAACCATTTTACAATCAATTGAGCAAAAAACTTCAAAAAGTTTTCATGAAAACAATTATACAAATGCTCGAAAAAGTGGATGAATTAGTTTGGATTGAATCTTTAATTACGCTGGACATGGACACCGAGTTTGCTCTCTCTAATCTGGTAAAACAATCAAAACACATGCTGATTGAAAATCAACATTTTCATGACTGTATTCAATTTGTAATTGGAGCCATTAAAAAGAAAGGCTCTAACTCCAAATATATTGAAATGATTAGGAAATGGAAGAAAGAAAATACCTTTGAGGAAAAAATTAAAAATTACATTGTTGATTCCTCTCCAATAAAACAAAAATGAATTTATTGAAATAAATCGTGTATTATATGTAGAGATTCTGATAAATCTTGATGATGCTTGCCGTGTATATATAATTTGACTTGCTCTACTGCTTCTCTAATAATTTTTTTTTCTTTTTCATTTAAGTTTTGATTCAAGCCTTGTTGAATGCCAACTAATAATAAAGTCACTCCACGAATAATTTTGGACTCATTTTCGTCCAAAATTAGAAATAAGCCTAATAAAATTCTTGCTTTTATACTTGTGTGTATCATTTTCATGAGTCTTGCATGTCCCATTACAAATCTGCCTGATTCGATTTCAACTTTTGCTTTTGCAATTTCCAGTTCTACACCATCAGTTAATGCTTCTTCACTAGCATCAAGATAGAGAGACTCGCCACTGCTGTAGTCCGGTAAATCTACTGCATGCATCTTCTCCCACTCGTCCTGCAAGGCTTGTACTAAATTTTCGTAGTCAGGAACACATAATTTACTCAATTTGACAAGCCACTGTTTTGCAGCTGTTTTTAGTTCACTTGAGTTTTCACAATCAGATAATTTGACAATCCAGGGTTGCTGTTTTTGCTGTAAAGATGATTTTATTTTAGAAAGTGATTTTGTGGAAGATTTTTTCATTTAGTTTCACAAAGAGAATCACAACTTGGCTTTTTTTATTGCCTCTAACTTGTACTGCAGATCCTTTCTCAATTTCTCTTTTGGCTTCCATTCATTAAATGTTGTAATGAGATCAGACACCTCTTTTGCTAATTCAGCGTCTCGCTGTATTCGAGGATCAAAAAATATTTCATGAAGTACTAAATAAGTTATAAATACTCCAGGGTAAGTGGTACATATTTAACTTTGTAGGTGCCTCGAAGGCATCAATTTTTAGATCCCTGGAGCCCAAAATTTCAGGACTATGTAAAAAGTCTATGGCCAATCTAAATACCGAGGATTCTTCGTATAAAGTGGAATGTCCTGTCCCCAAGAGTGCCCCTGCTATCAGATCACTAAGGTATACAAATAGATCTTTGTCGTTAATTTGCTTATTTCTCAATTTCACAGCAAAAAGGACTAATTTTAATAGAAAATCTTGATCATCGTAGCCTTCATGATCGACATATAATGCTCTTAGAACATTTTTGTGATGCAAGCCACTAGCAAGAGACGAGTAAAGCGGCACAACCTGATCGAACCAACTAGATACAAAAACGATTTTCACATTGGCATTCAAAACATCCTCAATGGCCTCGTAATATCTTTTTGATACAGGAGAATTTGGATTGTTAAAGTCAAACAATTCTCTAGCGTTATCCTCCATTATTTTGGTATATGATTGTAAATATGGAAAAGGGCCATGACTTATTCCAGCCATAGCTAAGATACAGCATTTTTGATGACTTATTATCCCAAGATGTATCAACTTGGCAATCAGCATCATTGATACTGGTGTTCCCTGAGAATGTGTAGCAATAAATATTTCGTCGGATTGCATAATGGTTTTTGCATGTAAGATAAGCTCATCAAAATGGCTTTCTACTCGAAATTCAATTTGACCTTGACACTCTAAAGTAATAGAAGTAATCTCAATTTCTTGTTTTTCATCTTTGCTCCATTCATTTAAAGATGAAGTCATCATCTCTGCGAATTTACTAGAAGTACCTGTTGGTTCTCCAAGAACTCTTTGCATGATAGAATTAGGAAACCATCCATGTATTCCAATAACAGTAATTTTTTTTAAAGTATTTGTTGAGGTTTCCTTCTTCTCATATGGTAGAAATAATTGAGTCCACTTGTGCAGATTAAAGTAATCAACGAGAGTTTGACGTCTTTGCTTGGGTATTTGTTTGACTCTTTTATAAATTGGCAAAACAAGATTTTTTGACATTTCAAATTTCTCCGTGTAAACTTGTTTACTTTTAAAGAAAATTTACATGTTTAGATAGGTCACATATTTTAAGATGCTAGATGCAATAGAATACAGCTTAATAGATTTGTTGGTTGACTTATCTACAATTCTCCTTGACACAAAGTTAGCAGAAAATGACATTTTCCAAGCTTTATCAATTTGGAATAGTTTATGAACCAAATTTTTTGGAACGGACCGAAAATTACAATTTACAAGAATTTAGAAGTATAAAACAGGAATACACAGATCGAATGAACGGTTACAAATTAGTTGTAAATGGGACGGCGAAGGAAAATATTGAATCTGATGTTGCTGATAAATCTTTTGTTTCTTTAAACAACGACACTCTGGACTTGCCTGATGTCAAGAGTAGTCCAACTCATCATCAATTTCAAAGCATTCAAGTTCAAACCTCGTTCATAAATGCAATGGAACCAAAATCTCCTATGCAATTTTTTAATCAATCTGATATATACCTAGAAGCCGAAGTCAGTGTATTGTTAGAAAAAGAAAAACAAGCTACCGATCTAGGACCAGGTATGGAAGACAATATTTTATCAGAGGGTGAAGATTTAATTACCGAATTGGAAAAAAGATCTGAAAGTTCATTTTCGCCTGCAAAAATAGAGCCAGATCTTGTCAGTGAACCAAAACAAACTGAAATTCAAAAGGAATCCAGATTTGGTGAGGTTCTTAATATCGAAAAAACACCCATTTCAGATAGAAAAGATAGCGCTTCTTCTATAGGTCCATTTAAGTCAGAAATTTTAAACAAAATCGCAATTAAATTAGATGCTGCGACTATAAAAAGTGGAATGACTTCTTCTCCTCCTAAATCTGAAGAAGCAAGTTTCGCAGATTCAATGAAAGACTATTTGTTCGAGCTTAAGAGGCTAGTAGAATTTAATCAAGATTTGATGAACAAGCCATATTCAAATATACATCCAGTCTCAACCCCTAAGATAGTGGAATATTCAACTAGCGATATTGATGACATTGAGTCGCCCATTCCAAAGCGAAGACAGAAAAAGGTCACCCCGAAACAAAAGAAAAGAGTTGCACTTTCTCCTAAATCATCTACCAAAAAGCAAAAAGTAATACACCTGGAAGAAAATATAGCCCACAATACCCCACTACCAGATCCAGCTTTGGAGTTTTCAGACAGAAACAGTTTAGATGAGGAAATAGCGCAACTTTTAGAGGAACCCGACCAGATAAGTAATGTTGTTGCAAAAAGTTCAGCAAATGTTCCTGAAAAATCGGTCACTTTTCCCAATGAGGAGATAATACCCACACGCGAGTTTTCAGAAAACAAAATTTTGGTCAACCCGCAACTGGAATCTTTCCAAGCTGTTGATCCTATTGATGATTTTTTAGACAACCCACTAGCGGAATCATATCAAGATGCTAAGCCTATAGACGATTTTGATGAGTATCCAGAAAATGCTCAAATGAAAACTCCTCAATCGAAACGTGGAAAAAGCTTAACTACGAAAAGGAGAAAAATTGCTAACAGGGAGCCTAATGAACCCTCCAAACATGGAACGAGGAATAGAAAGAAAAAACTTAGAAAATCATTTATAGATAACGAATGGGTCGATGCAGACAATGTGACTCCTAAACAGATGAACGTGGTTCAAAATATGGGTGATGGTGAATATGTAGTGGTAGAAGAAATCGAGAAAACAATCAATGGGGTGTATAGGAATCAGCATTCTGCTCCTAAAAAACCAAGAAAATCATCTTTGCAAAAGAAAACCGCTGAAATAATACCATTTAAAGTAGCACCAGCAATTTGTAAAAAGCCCACGGCTTCTCAAGTAAAAGAGGCTGTCAAAAATTCCGAGATCCAAGTATTCATTGACTTAAAGGAGCAGGACAACTTTCATATTGGGTACATCGGCTTAACCAAAGGCACGGAGTTCGAGGGTAAAGAGATCGGAAACGCTGCCTATATAGTGGCCAGTGGAAAAGTACATTTTAAAAGTGAAGAAACAGATATTCTTGCAAAACAAAAGGACTCTTTCATGGTACAAAAAGGTAATTTTGATTCATAAAGGAAAAGAGTTTTCAATGGTTTGTCATAGTCCAGTCTGCATTTTGCAGGTTCGGATAATTTATGATTAGTTCTTATGAATAAAAGTATTTGTTATATTTAAGACTAACGCCTAGCAAAAGTAGCCGGAGTGTAAATTTTTTATTATTATTCTTGCAACATTTTTTAAACGGCAAATATCAAACTCGCCCAATTAGCCATGCTCTTATTTATCCTACTAACATTATGGGGCATTATACATCTACTTCAAAGAAGCAAGCTTCATGCGGTTATAGATGTGAATCTATATCTAAAGATAATTTTAAATACAATGATATTTATCATGACAATAATTTTTACATTTGTTGACAATCAATTCGTGTTTGAGGCTATATTTCATTTATTGTTGTGTTTTATTATATACAAGGATCACCTTTACACAGAATGTAGTTCCTTTGTACTATTATATTTGCCAGTCAGGTTTTTGCTTATTGATTTTCATAATCTTTTGTTGTCGTTGATACCTTTACCATTTGTGATTTTAATTTGCATATTGGAGTACAAAAAGCATGTTAACCGAAGCAAGCCAATTATATATCAGAGTTTGATTTTTTTAGACGAAACATTCTCATTTAAATCCAGGTCGTTCAATCAAAATTGGATGATAGAGGGAAGAGACCCTAGCCTTTTTTGCGCTCTATATTTTTCAATTGAAGGCACCATTAAGTGGACGCTATTCTCCAAGATCATTGAAATTGTGAGTATCTTCACAATGTTAATTTGTTTTAAATATTTTCTGATGTATAGAAACTACTTTTATGTTTATTATAGCTCTATTCTTCTATTTCTTTTTACGTTTTCTTCAAAATGGGCTCGATCTTTCGAAGACAAATGTAATTTAGATATCTGGGGCTACGTTAGTCAAGCAATTTTACAAAAGTCTCTTGTTGTTAATCAAAAGTATTTTTACACCAAAGTTCATGTTCCTTGGTCTCAGCTAATTAGTCTTCTTAGCACCATTATGGCCACGATCATGTTAATACAGTTAGATCAATTGCATTTTTTTATTCTCCCGATCTTACTCTTATGTCTTATATATCCAGCATTTAAATTTATCACAGTATTTCAAAGTTTGCTTATAGCGCCATGGTGCCTTTATGTTGATAATCATATGTATATATCGATTCTTGTATTATTTGTTGCAATAATTGAATTAAACAGATTTCTCGAATTTGTTGCCTCGCTATCAGAATTTTATAAATCGTGCAGAGATCTGAAGAATTTTCTAATGCTGCCTCCCGTTGCTCTCTCGATTGAATACACTACTCCAGTCAACCAAGATGAAATTGGTAGCGTTAGTTTGAATAATATTGTTATTCATAGAGGAACTGAAGTAAGTCTTATCAAAAAGAACTTGTCGAGCATCAAGGTAGGTGGCAAAATTGCTTTTCTCTCGAAAAAACCATTCATTGTAAACGCATCCGTCCGGAAAAACATCTTGTTTTTTCAATCTTTTGACAAGAGAAAATATTTTGAGGTCCTTTATTTTACTGGACTTTATGAAGCACTAAAAGAAACCCGATATAAAGACCTGACTCTTGTCAATCCTTTAACAAATCTGAGCTTGCTGAAGAAAATACAGTTCGCGCGATTCTTTTACAGTCAACCCGATATTCAAGTGTTTGAGTCGTCTGAAGATTTTTTCAAGATCAAATTATTAAGCAGCCATTTCAACTGTTCTGGCGTAACAAGAATAGTGGTCCCTGATTGCAATAATTCCACGCCAATTTTCAGGAAAACCTCTGTTCAGCAGAATCAAACCATAGGAATCTCGATAGTATTTCAGTACATATTTATCCTTTCTGGCTTATGTAACATTTTAAATCCTTTGTTATTTCTTATATATATACCAGTTGTTGCATTTGTCTGTAGCATATATTCAGCGATTAACTTTACCCAAGTTGAAACCAACGAAGACCTTGATTCCTATTACAACCATGTAATCGATGGATTTTGGACAGTTAAGGCTTACTCCAAAGAAAACCACTTCATAGCAGAATTTGAAAAGCGTATTAATGACCATTTTAAGTCTTTCTTTAAACAATTAATGCACAAACAGAGACTTGAAACTGCACTGGAAGTGGCTGTGTCGATTTGTTTAGTATTGACCATAACTTGCTCTCCAGTTATTGCATGTGCCATAATTGTATTCAGTATCATTAAATAAATTGTTTTTTGAAACTTTTGCAACAAAATGCGTCGTTTACAGAAAATTCTTATCGCAAATCGTGGTGAAATAGCGTGCCGTATTTCCAGAACCGCGAAACTTATGGGAATTGACACTTATTCCGTTTATACAGATCCTGATAAAAACTCACAGCATGTTATTAATAGTGACTTTGCAATCCCTTTGGCTAATACCACTGATTATTTGAATCAATCCCTAATAGTCGATATTTGCAAGAAGTATAACATAGATGGAGTGCACCCAGGCTATGGTTTTTTAAGTGAAAATGCGAATTTCGCTAAAATGTTGACCGAAAACAAAATCAATTGGATAGGACCTCCATCGACTGCTATCGCTAAGATGGGCAATAAAGCAGTAGCAAAAGACATTATGCTGAAAGCTGGAGTACGATGCACGCCAGGTTATTTTGGGGATAATCAAGATAGTGAGTTTCTTTTGAAAGAAGCAAAAAAAATTAAATTTCCTGTTCTCATAAAACCTGTCAACGGTGGAGGTGGAAAAGGCATGAGAATAGTTGAAAAAGAAGGAGAATTTTTAGAATTACTTTCCAGTTGTCAAAGAGAAGCTAAGGCAAGTTTTGGAAATGATCAGGTTCTTCTCGAAAAATACATCACCCAGCCAAGACATATAGAAGTTCAAGTCTTTGCCGATAAGCATGGCAATTGTGTACATTTATTCGAAAGAGATTGCAGTGTACAACGGAGACACCAAAAAATTATTGAAGAAGCCCCTGCACCGCATTTGACTTGGAAAATTCGTGAAGAACTTGGTCAAACAGCGATTCGCGCAGCAAAAGCTGTCAACTATGTCGGAGCTGGAACGGTAGAATTTATTTTCGATACGGAGACAAATGAGTATTACTTTATGGAGATGAATTGCAGGTTGCAAGTTGAGCATTGTGTCACTGAAATGATTACTAAGCAAGATCTTGTGGAATGGCAATTTAGAATCGCAAATGGCGAAAAACTTCCATTGACACAAGATCAAATTAAAATACATGGACATGCAATGGAATCTAGAATTTACGCTGAAAATACTTTTCAGAATTTCATGCCTGATTCCGGCAAAATAACTTATTTGCGACATCCAGAAAATGCCAGGGTTGAATCACACGTAAAGCAGGGGGATGAAATCTCAATATTTTACGATCCAATGATTAGTAAGTTGATCGTGGAGGGCAAGAATAGAATGGAATGTATGCAAAATATGAGCAATGCTTTGAAAAATTACCATATTGTTGGTGTCCACACAAATATAGAATTATTGAAGCAGCTTTGCAAATCTCCTGCATTTCAATCAGCTAAAGAAATGGACACCAACTTTTTAGCCAAAAATCCAACAGTTCTCGAACCACCTTATACCAAAAGATCGGCTGAAGTCGCTGCTTTATCGCTCATTCTTAAGCAGCTTGACAAAAATGCTTATTATATAAGCAGAAATATTGACGTCAAACTACATTCCAAAACTCTCGACAAGACTCCAGAATTTAAATTATCTATTAAAATAGAGAACGGCCACAGTCGAGTCTCAGTTAATGGTCATGATTACGGACTTTGCGAAATTAAATCGATCCGAAATGATTTATTTGCTGTGAGTCACTCCACTGGTCTCGAAACTATTGAAATAGTTGGCAATAATGTTATCTTTAAGAACGGTGAGATTTATCAATTTGAATATCAGACAAATTATGAATCCGAAGATAATCAGGTCAAAGTCAATCTTGTCAAGGCCCCCATGCCAAGCAAGATTATCAAATTACTAGTTAAATCTGGGGATGAGGTAGATGTAGGACAATCACTGATCGTAATTGAAGCTATGAAAATGGAGCATGTTATTAAAAGTACTTTGAAAGGCAGCATAAAGAAAGTGAATTGCGAGGTTGCTGAAATGGTGACTGACAAAAAGGTCTTGATCGAATTAGAATAAATTTTTACGCATCGAGAGTATTTTATGAAGTTTTACAATCTGAAACAAGCTTTCAAAAATGCTAAGTCGACTTTTGAAAATTTCTCACAACACGATTCATCAATTACTATACAATATAGGGAGTAAGAATGAAGCTGAATGGTATTTAAATCACTTTAGTAGTGCGGATCAATTTGCGGTCATTAAAGTTGGAGGAGGTGTTCTTGAGCAAA
>JADGIG010000093.1:0-21525 GCA_018985235.1 Sanchytrium tribonematis
CTCCTCGATGACGAATGCTTGTTGCCAATTCTACCAGATCCGAAAAAAATACTTTTACACTTGCGGCTTGAATATCTGCCATTTCTAAAGTTGTTTGTAACAAATTTGCAGCAATCGTTAAGTTTCTCCAAGAAAAAGACAAAACCAACTGACTTACATCAGATCCATCATCGTGAATATAATCAAAGTCGTTCCCTTCCGGGCATGTACTCGCAACAATAGGTAATGTTTGTTTCATTATTTTTTGGAAGATTGGATAAAATTCTTCAAAACTTAGCTTAAATCGATTTGATTTAACATTTTCGGTGATGTACCAAATCAATCCTTCCATATTATTATACCTCGAACAATCAAATATATTTTCTTCAAGTAACTCAACGCACAATAGAAGTTTTGAATACATTATTTCGTTAATTTCTTTAGGAATCTTTAAATAACTATATAAAAGCATGTATGTCGCACCGCTTAATGCTTCGTTAGATCTTTGTCGATTTATCAGCCTTTCTGCATCTCTCCACATTGTTTCCTTAAAGGTGTCGAGTCTATCCAAAAAGTGCTTTTTCAATAGCTCAAAACATTGCATACGCACCTTCTCAAATGAGGATTTTATAGTTTCCAGTAAATTCAACAATAGTTCTTCAGTATACAAAAAGTTCATCTCAAATGGAAATTCTGGCTTTTTACAATATTTAGCATCAAAACCAACAGGCATTCTACATTCACGAGTACCAAATTGCTCAATCATGATTGTCAAAAGATCTAGATAAAGCTGCAACCTAGTAATATTTGTCCCAGGAAAAATTCCGAAAGAAAATTCCTGCATAAGTGAGGCTAAGAAAGACTTGGTTTCCATAATCTGCTGCCAAATGATTGGATTTTGATTGTATTTGTATAGCTTAAACTGCGAGTAAGTGCTTGATTTGAGTCTTTCCATAAATAATCGAAAGCCAAAGCGAATATCATTTCCTAAGGTTGACTCATATTGCTTACAATTTTTAACAATAAAGTTGAGGCAATAATTCTTGGCGTCGATACTTACTGGAGATGATTTTTTATTCGACAAACAAATACTGTTAAAATTTTCCATTATTGGATTCGTTGTCATCTTTGAAATCTACAATCCCCTTTAAAATGAAATTTAAAAAGGAGCCCATTCATTCGATATCAACGTACGAAAATTGGGAAGTGATTATTAAAGAATATTCTGTGGAGCTGGTAGACAATTTCGATGAAACAGTTTGGTGTATATCTTTTGAAGAAGAGATTTTGAAAGAAGTTGTGATCAAAGATATCCTGATTCTTTCATTTGATCATGAAATTATTCAATATAATCTTAGAACCAGGAAACAAGAAGTTGCAATTGAAACTGATCAGGAAATAAGAGATATTATGATGGATAAAAATGGAAAATTGTATATCTGTTTCGCAAATTGCATTGGATATATTAGCCCAGATGGAGTCATTATATACTCTGGTGTTGAAAAAACCAAAAATTATTCTGCAATGACTGAATTTGAAAGTGGTCTGGTAGTTGTGGATTTTTATTCAGTTTTGACATTTTATGACAAAAAATTGGATATTCTTAAAAGCATCGATTACTCTGACGCCTTAGATATAGCCAGTGAAAACCCACCATTTCCTGTTGTTTTAAAGCCTAGTCCAGACAGTTCTGTGTTGTTTTTGGGCTTGTTGAATGGTATAGTTTTGTTAATAACTCGTAATTCATTAGATATGGTTCATGAGCCTACACTCCTCGAAGGATTCTCTATTTATGCAATGGACTACCATTCATTTGTAATAAGTGATATTATATTCCACGGCTCAAATATGTTTATTTCTTCAAACGACAGAGCTATCTCGCATTACCGCTTAGACATCAAAAAGATAGAATTTATAAAAAAATACAACTTAAAAATGCGAGCCGAATCGCTCATACCCTTCAATGACAAAGTTATAGCAGTTGGAATAGATAGCCCATTTATAGAAACCATAGTATTGTAATAAATTTATTCCTTTTCGCCATGAATGTCATGTTTTCCTTGAATATAATCTTCAAATGTCTTTCCTTGTTCAAACGGTCGTTTTCCTAGAAGCTCCAACATGACATCTCGTCCTAGTACTTCTTTTTCCAATAAAACTTGAGCGACCTTTTCGACTTCTTCTCTCTTATCTTCTAAAAGTGTTTTGGTGCGTTGGTAGGCAGCATCGATAATATTTCTCACTTCTTCGTCTATGAGTTTCGAGGTAGATTCAGAAAAAGGCTTTTGAAACTGCTGAGTTCGGTCATCGTTGTTTGTATAAAAGGAAACATTTCCAACCTTGCTATTCATTCCAAATGATGTAACTAAAGAGTAAGCTAATTTTGTAACCTTGGTGAGATCATCTTGGGCCCCAGTAGTGATAGACTGAAAAAATATTTCCTCAGAAGCTCTACCACCCAAAGTCATGCACATTCTATCTTGCAACTGTTCCGTGCTATACAAATACTGATCTTTTGGCAAATATTGAGCAAAACCAAGTGCTCCAGATCCTCTCGGAATAATTGAAACCTTTAAAAGAGGGTCAGCGTGCTCTAAAAACCAACCAGCTACTGCATGTCCTGCCTCATGATAAGCAACAATTTTTTTCTCTTCAGGTGACAAAATTTTGTTTTTCTTTTCTAAACCAGCAATAACTCTATCAATAGCGGCTTCAAAGTGATCCATCACAACAGATTTTGCTTCCTTTCTTGCTGCAATCAGAGCAGATTCGTTGCAAACATTTGCAATGTCTGCACCGCTAAAGCCAGGAGTCATGGCTGCAAGTTTGCGAGCAACCTCTACTTTAGATGTATCCTCTGACGTTTTAATAGGTTTCAGATGTACGTTAAATATTTCTTCTCTCCCTTTGATGTCTGGCTTATCAATGCTGATTTGCCTATCAAACCTACCAGGTCGCATAAGAGCAGCGTCCAAAACGTCTGGTCTGTTGGTTCCAGCAAGCACAACGATTTGTTCTCTGGCCTCAAATCCATCCATTTCTACAAGCAATTGATTTAAAGTACTTTCTCTTTCATCATTACCACCAAATTGCGCATTTCTACCTCTGGCCTTTCCGATAGCATCGATTTCGTCTAAGAATATAATACAAGGAGTATTTTTCCTAGCATTTTCAAATAAATCTCTAACTCTTGCGCTTCCAACTCCAACAAACATTTCTACAAATTCTGAACCACTGACGGAAAAAAAAGCCACTTTTGCTTCTCCAGCTGTAGCCTTTGCTAATAAAGTTTTACCAGTTCCTGGAGGACCTGACAATATGGCGCCCCTTGGAATTTTTGCACCCAATTTTTCAAACCTTTCTGGCTCCCTTAAAAATTTAACAAATTCCATGATTTCTTCCTTAGCCTCGTCACAACCAGCCACGTCTTTAAAAGAAACCTTCACATTATTTTCCTGATTAAATAATTTTGCCTTTGACTTACCAATCGAAAATATGTTCCCTGGACCACCTGCACCACTTTGACCCCCAGTAGCTCTTCTCGAAAGCCAGTATATACCACCAATTAGTAAAGCAGTAGGTGCCAACGAGAGCAATATGCTGCTCCAATTTATTTGGCTCTTGTAGGAAATTGGAATTTGTGGTAATTGTAATTCTTTAAGTGTTTGCTGTAAATTAAATTCAAAAGAGTCAACGGATCCAATATTGAAGTAAAATGAAGGTAATGGACTATTATCTAAGTATACTAAAACTATATTCCTATTTACAATCACTAATTTGGATACTTGAGTATTCGGCAATATTACAGTTTTAAACTGAAGCCATGTGGTTTCCTTCGTACTAGAAGCCTCTAAATTTGAAAAAATTATAAAACTTATTATCAATACTGGAATTAGCCAATTATTATTTCTTTTCGGATTGTTATCCCCGCCAGGTTTGGAGCCTAATGAAAATTTAAACACCTTAGCGTCCTTGAATCTTTGCTGAAATTCCTTCTCAAAATCTCCGAACGATGAGCTCTCTTCTTTTTTTGGAATTTTGTCGTTATTTTCTTTATATCTTGATTTTTTCTCGGAAGCATTTTTGAAGCCTCTTTGCCACAAAATGCGGTCAGAGAGAGATTTCCAAATTTTTGACCCGGAATTATACTTAGTCTGCGTGTTAGAAAACACAAATCTGCTCAACATTGGCAATAATAATTGTTTTGCAAACATTTGACAACGGAGCCGGTTTCAAAAAATTTATTTTAATATTTTAGGCAACAAACTAGCAAATTTTAACACATGACCCAAATAAATACTTTGACCCATATGCCCTACTCTAAAATATGGATCAATTTCTTTAAGCAGACCACCTGCAATAGAAAAACCATTTTTGCGAGAATTCTGAATAGTTGCAGGTACTTGAGGACTGTAAACTGCTGTCAAGGTATTCGAAGCAATGTTTTCCGACTCTGCGACAAGCTTTAATCCACAGTCCTTGATAACCTTCCTAAAAGAAGTCGCGCAATTTTCATGATCTCTCCAGCGTTTTTCTAAGACTACTCTTGCTTGTACAATACTTGGAAGTTCATCACTTCTCTGCAATTTGAATAAAACTCTCAATGCAGACTCCAGAGAAATAATTGTGTTTACAGCTGGTGTGCAGAAGTAAGATGGCTTACCTTGCTCATATGCGTTATGGATGGGAAGCCATTTTTTTAAATTGCAATAATATGACGGTATTTTAGACTTTTTATCAAGCAATTTCTTAATTAATCAAATATACCATAGCCCTTGGTGAAGTCCAGCAGATGCTTAACCCAGCTAATGCACCAATAGCTTTTTGGCTGCCAGTCATCACGAAATCAATGTCAAGCTTTTCAAGATCCAATCTTTCACCGCCAACTGAACAAACACCATCGACTGCAATCAAAATTTCCGGAAATTTACTTCTCAATGGGATGACATAATCTTCTAAATTGCATCTAACTCCTGTTGAAGTATCGACATGGGTGAATGTAACCGCCTCACAATTCAATTTCTCGACTTCTCTCAACACGTCATCAACAGATGGTATTTTTCCATAACCGGAAAATAAATACTCGTGCGGTAAATCTGAAGCTTCAAACACTTCTTTGAAAGATCTTCCAAAGTATCCCTGGGAGACAATCAACGTTTTTTGATTGCTTATAAAGTTGTTGGTGAATATTTCCCAGCCCAGAGATCCAGACGCTGTAATAACAAAGGGCTGCATCTCTTGATTCAAGACAAGTAATCTCAACATTTTAATTGCATTGCCAAATTTTTCGATAAATCTGCTATCCACATGAGAGACTGCCGACTCGTTAACAAGAACACTGGGGTCAACTTCTATAGGGCCTGGAATCAACAGAATGTTGGCTGTGGATGAAGCCTGGTCTAAAGAATCCATGTTGCAAAAGGAGTTTAATTCCTTTAATATATCAACCCCCGAATTTTAAAACACTTATTGAAAATTATGAGTTTAATTGTTGCTTCGCATAAATTACCGATTGAGTATCACAACGGCGATTATAGAGAACAGCCTCGACACAAGGCTTTTTACTCCGGGATTGCATCTCTGAAAGCGCAAGATATTACATATGTTGGTTGCTACAGCGATAACAATGATGTTTTACGCAAACCCACCAAGCAGCTTCCAAATAACATGATGCATATCGATGTTGATCCATCTGTTCATTCGGATTTCTATCATGGGTATTGCAAACAGGTCTTGTGGCAAATTTTACATTATCAGCCATATTCTCCACAAATTAAGGAAAATTCATTTTTTGAGGCCTACTGTAAGGTGAATAGAATGTATGCCGAGGAAATAATTAAAGTTTATAAGAAAAATGATATGGTATTTGTGAACGATTATCATTTATTTTTAGTTCCCTTTTATTTGCGGCAAAAAATTCCAAATGCCAAGATTGGGTTTTTTTTACATTCTCCTTTTCCTTCTTCTGAACTGTTTAGATGCCTCCCTCAACGAACTGCACTATTAAAAGGTGTATTAGGATCGCATTTAATAGGATTTCAAAACTATTCATACGCCAGACATTTTTTGTCTAGTTGTACGAGAGTTTTGGGTTTAGAGTCTAGCCCAGGTGGAATTGATCACGATCATCATGTTTCGATCGGTATTTTTCAAATTGGCATCAACGTTGCTCTGACAGAAAAATTGTGTTCTCACCCACTTGTAGAAGATAAGCTGAAAAAATTACGCGAGGTTTACAAAAATAAGATCGTTATTGTGGGACGGGAGCGCCTTGAGGCCCACAAGGGCGTAGTTCAGAAACTGAAAGCTTACGAAAGATTTTTGGAACTTTATCCTGAATATCAAGAAAAAGTGGTTTTAATTCAGATGACGAATTCGGGCGACAGAAAATTGGAGACAAAAGTTAATGATCTGGTTATGAAAATTAACGGGAAGTACGGTTCTGTATCCTTTAGTCCGGTTCTTCACATCCACAAGATGTTGCCTTACGATGACTATCATGCTCTATTAAGGTTAGCAAATGTTGGTTTGTTCACCCCTGTTAGGGATGGGATGAATATTGCATCACATGAATTTATTGTTTGTCAAAATGACAACCACGCACCACTTGTTTTATCTGAATTCACTGGTACTGCTGGTTCTTTACCGGGGGCCTTGCTTGTAAACCCTTGGGATTTTAATGGCGTAGCTAAATCAATCCACACTGCTATAAATATGTCGCTTGAAGAAAGAAAAACCAAACATCTTTTTATGCTTGATCATGTTTCTAGATTCAATTGCGACAAATGGGCTCAAAATTTTGTAAGCGAAATGCTATTCACTTCTGAAAATAACGGAAGCACAAGTGGAACTACCCAGAAGCTTGTCATTGACGATATAGTTGAAGTTTATAAGAAGTCAAACAAAAGGCTCTTGTTATTGGATTACGATGGGACTTTGACAAAAATTGTCAATAATCCACAATCTGCTCTTCCCACTGCGAAATTGCTAAAAGCTTTAGAAAAATTGTGTAGCAGACCAGATACTGTAGTTTACATTATTAGTGGGAGAGATCAAGAATTTTTAGAAAGCCACCTTGGCCATATAAAAAATATCGGATTGAGTGCAGAGCACGGAAGTTTTGTAAAACATCATAACACCAAGAAATGGATAAATTTAATTGAAAAGATAGACATGGGCTGGCAGAACGAAGTCAGAGAAATTTTTGAATATTACACAGAACGAACTCAGGGATCTTTTATTGAACAGAAAAGATGTGCACTTACATGGCATTATCGTCTTGCTGATCCAGAGTTTGGACAGTTTCAGGCCAAAGAATGCCAAAACCACCTCGAAAATAGCATAAGTGGAAAGCTTCCTGTTGAAATTTTAATAGGAAAGAAAAATTTAGAAGTTCGACCAGTATCAATTAATAAGGTAGCTAATTTTAATGAAGGGAGAAATGGTGAAACGTATATTAGGAATACAAGTTGATTGTGATTTTATTTTTTGCGCTGGTGATGATAAGACTGACGAGGACATGTTTAAAAGTCTTGGTCACATTATTAACCCTTCGCCCCGCACGTCAAGGTCTGCATCTTATAGCACTTCTCCACAATTTCCAGAAGCTAGAAAAAGTCCAACCTTGCCAATTGAGAACCTTAATGCCAAAAATGTTTATACTGTGGCAGTTAGCTCATCTCCAAGGTTTACCCATGCATCATGGCGTTTGGACACTTCAGACGATGTTGTAAATCTGCTTTCTTTAATTTCTTCAGAATAAAGATTGATTTTGCAATTTTCAAACCCTTCCCTGATAAATTGAACTCTTTGAAACTTTCAAAGCTCAATAACGTGATTAAAAATATAAACATTTGCGGCTAAAAAGAGCACGATAGACACATAATTTAAATTTTTGTAAAATATGCAATTATTTTTGGAACATGGAAAATCCAAAGTATCTTGAATGGAGAAATCCAATTTTTGTAAATCAAAATGGAATCTCGAAAGATAATTGCATCGACTACATAAGTGAAGCCGAGCATATTTGGGATGCAAATTCTTCAAATGCTGTATACAATTTTCAGATTAGACAGCTAGATATCAAGACCTCTCTAGAAGATTATTTGAAAAAAACACCAGGAACTCAATTCAATTTAAAGCATTATCACGAAGATTTATTTGTAATCCAAAAAGACAATAGAGAAGATGAAAATATAAAATATCCTTTAAATGTTTGTTATATATCGGAATCAAACGTCTATGCCAGTCCGTCTTGTGCAGATATCATAAGGATGCGATCGTTTCATTCAATGTTTAAGCTGGACCACGCTTTCCAGTCTATCGATGATGAAGTTCATTTCCATCCATCGAGAGGCTATTCATTTAAGAAAGCGGATGAAATATCGAATCAGGGTAATGAGATTTAGACTATTTGTACTGGTACTTAGAGATGGTTCAATTTTAATAAATTTCTAAGTGTTACAAAATCCAGAAATCCTCCTCAAACTTTGATTCGCGATTGTGATTTGAAATAATGCAACGCAGACTGTATCGCCGATTAAACACCACCACCACTGTCAGCAATAAGTTTTACATACGTTGTGGAGCTGTAGGTTTTGTATTAGGGATTATATTTGAGGGGATGTGGCAGCACATGCCCAAATATTAATTTAGTAAATTTATTTAGGAGCATTTATCAAATATATATCAGAGCATTGGCCTGCTACAGCAATAGTATTATTTTTCCATTCCATATCAAATAATTTTTTACCCTTGGAAACTTGAACAGAGTAAAGTACAGAGTTTGTATTACGAATATCAAAAAATCGGAGACTTCCATCGTAGCATGAACTACCAATGATGTTATCGACTATTTGAACGCAGCTAATTTGGTTTGGCTGTTTGACAAAAGATTGAACTAGTTCGTTGGTTTTGCTATCTAGCAATCTAACAGTGCCATCAGAGTGACCAGACACCAAAAAATCATGATTTGAGTGTAATGAATTAACAACACTGTCAAATTTGGTTGTCTCTAGAAGGTTAAATTCAGAATCGTATTTACGGATACAGTGGTCCCAACTACCGGTAAACAATGCTGAATTTGTGTATCTTATGGCAGAAATAGCGCTTTCTTGATGTTTCAGAACCAAACTAGGCTGGAGACCCTTAATTGATTCTAACTTTCGCTTCTTTGATCCTCTCGATTCATCCATGTCTAAGTTTTCGAATTTTGTAGGAATTTTAAATATCAAAAGACGACCTTCCCAGTTTCCAGCGGCAACAAATTCGTTATTGGTAGCAACTGATTCGATAGACGACTGGGATCCAACTCCCGTTCCTAGCAATTTTTCTAACTCTATATTCCAAAATCTAACTTCTCCATTTTGACCTCCGGTAATTACCATGTTTTTATTACTACAAATTTGATTTATATTTGAATCTTCATGTGTTGCAATTACCTTTGAATCAAATTCATGAGACCTTAACACCCCATCAAAACTACCGCTTAGTAAAATGTCATTATAGAAATGTATTGATTTGATCCACTCTTCAGTTCCATACTTTTTAATCAATGAAGGTTTTTTAACAGATATAATGTATTCAACTTGAAGAAGCTGCTCAGCACTAGTGTTGCTTTGCTGTAAATATTCTGCTAACGAGCACCGTAAAAATTGTCCATTTACAATAAAATCAAATTCCTCAGATAATTTTAAGAGATGGTTTACCATTTCGCTTAAATTTGACTTGTTAAACTCTGTAGGAACTCTCATTGGAAGACCTTTACCGTCCTTTAGTAGATTCTGTGGCAAACTGTAATCCTGCTCTTTTGTAAATAATTGTAATCCGACCTCCATTGTACAATGATTGTTTTAAGGAGCCATTGGTTAATTTAAAAAAATGCAAATTGCCGTATAAGATTGTTCATGTTTAGTATAAACCAAACATTTTCGACGATCACATCTGCCGAATTTTATTCAGCACCGTAGACCCGTGTAACAAAATCATGGAATATAAACTTTTCGTAGGAAAATTAAAATACTTCTTCATATCTGGTAATAGAATATTGCGGAAGAAATTCGAAGAAGCAGAATTGCAAGATATTTGTGCGAATTTAATAAATGGCTACGAGAAAGATGGCAAAATAGAGGACTTATTTGAAGAACTTTTTCGAAATCCTTTAAAATTTTCAATCGACAATTCAGTGGCTGTTGTAGAACTAGAGATTGGAGAGTTTGAGATATTACTTAGTAGCGAAATTAATATAATTCCTAAATTACTGGATCATATTGTCCAAATTGAAAATGATAACTATATTTTAAGGATGAAGGCTGAGAAGTACGAATATATTCTTAGGGATCAAAATTTGCTTAGCAAAAAATACAAACCAGAATCGATTAGTGGCTTTGATTTGAATGAACTTTTAGACACTATCGATAATTAAATAATAAAACAAATTTAAACATTTTTTTATTGAAATTAATTGTTATCTGATTTTTTGGGATAATTAGCCCCTAAAGCTATTATTTGGTCGCATTGGCGTTTAGTATCTAAACAGAGATACCAGTCGCCGTAATTGCATTTAACTTTTGAGGATTCACAAGGGCATTCAACAGGTTTGTCAACGCAACTTTTAGTTCCAGGGCATGTGTATCTATCACATCTTTGTTGTTGCCCTTCGAATCCTCCAAATTGAAAACTAGATCCACCACCAAAAAAGTCGCCACCTTGAAAGAAAAACTGAGCAAATGAAATTGAGTAAAATATCATGTTTCAGTTATGTTTGTAATGTTCATTTAAATTTTATTGAATCAATTCACGCACTGGCCAATCTTCATACTCTCCGTTTGGAAGATACCTTCTAATAATTAGTGGAATCACTTTTTCCAGAAGCTCCTTCTCAGCGATTCGTAATGGATCAGTTTCGCCAGCTGTATCGACCAATACTGGAGCATTCATACTAATTTGCAAAGCGCGAGTTCCTAGAATTCTAGCTCTCTCATATTTAGTCATATAAGGTGTAGTGGTTTTTTCTTTTGGAATTTCAATTGTATCATCGTCAGCGGATTTTACTAAATTTAAAATGTTAGATAAGTTAGTTCCTTCGAACTCTAAAGGGACTGTGGGTTCTGGAGCAACAAGAACAGTCTCTTCTACCGGGGCTTCCATCATGTTATAATCAACTTCATCATTGGACACTTCACTCATCCCTGTACTATCTCTCCTTGTTATGAATAAACAATCTGAATTTCTTAAACCGACCAAATTATTTCTATGGACAAGCACTGGCATTGTCTCAACAATATTTGCTAATGGTATGAGAGGAAAGCCCGTACTTTCTGGGCCTATGCAATATTTATTCGGAATATCGAGTTGCCTTGCTTTTGGATTTATTTTCGAGTCAGTGGTAGAGAAAGTCACTCAGAAGCAGAAATTATACGTTGAAGAATTTAGAAAAAATAACATACAACAATAAATATCTTCTCCTTGAGCTCAATGCCACTCGTATCTCCAAACGAAATCATCAAATTACAACAAGTGACTAATAATATAAGAAACATATCTTTGTTTGCTCATGTAGATCATGGCAAAAGTAGTTTGGCGGATCACCTTATAGCTTCAAATGGAGTATTTCATTCTAAAATGGCTAGCAAAATGCGATACCTTGACTTCAGAGAAGATGAAGTTGAAAAAGGCATTACCATGAAGTCCGCAGGCATATCTCTTATTTATGATTATATTAGTAATGAAAATAACCTTGAACGATACGTTTTTCATTTAATTGACAATCCTGGGCATTTAGATTTTATTCAAGAAACATTTTTAACTGCTTATTTGGCTGACGGTGCTGTTTTCTTAGTGGACGTTGTGGAAGGACTCACTTTATCTGCAAGAGGAATGCTCATGAAAATCTTGGATAACGGGATTCCTCTTGTATTGGTTTTCAACAAAATGGATAGATTGATAATTGAGAAAAAGCTAACTCCAAATGAGGCATATGAAGTTCTATTGGCTCACCTTTCAAAAATCAACGACGCAGTTCTTGAATGGTATAAAGTGAATTCATTTGGTGCGGCCGATCCATTAGAAACTGATTGGTTTTCGGATTTTTTTCACCCTTTGAAGGGAAATGTTGTTTTTGCATCGGCATCCGATGGCTGGGCTTTTAGACCGTCAAATTTTGCGAAGCTTTATAGCCAATTATGGAATATTCCATACTCAAAATTGCACAACATGTTGTGGGGAGCATTTTATCCAAATAAAGATGCGGAAGAAAAGGCTTCTCAGCTAAGCAAGTTGCCTCCCACTCTTTTAAGAAAAGCAAGAGAAGGAAAGTTATCATACTGTTCTGTGGAATGGATGTTTAAACCAATATGGATGATTTACTCTTCAGCTGGATCTGATGTCTTACCTGAAATGTCAATTTCTTTAGAATCAATTTTAGCAAAGTTAAATATAAACCTTAACGGTAGAGATAAGACTCAGGTTTTTGGAAACAACAAAAATGTTTCGGTTAAGGATCGTGTCAATACTATATTTCGATATTGGTTACCACTAAGTAGATGCATTCTAGACACATCTGTAGAATGTTTTCCTGATCCAAACTTGTCATCTCGCTATCGATTGCACAAGGTAATCGACAAAGGTAGTAAGTTTTCGAATTTATGGTTTGGTTGGAAATGGGGTTTATTAATTTATCCATCGAAAAGATTTGGGGGGCCAATGCAAAATCTTACTCAAAAGTGGTCTTCTTCTCCTCCTTGGTGCAGCAGTTATAAAGGCGGATGGCAGAACTATGTATTTCATTCGATAATAGAAGAAGATCAGGTGTTAGCATTTTGCTGCAAATTGATAACTTGCGATGAGAAGGACCTGATTCGTCCTGAGATTAATCTGCAATTATTAGAAGCAGAAATGGCCTTGAACGAAAACAGCACAAATTCTACCAACTCTATCATTTTGGGAATTGTCCGGATGTATTCAGGTTACTTAAAACAAAATTCAGAAGCTTTTGTTACATTGTCAAAATCCAACATCGTACACAAAGTCAAAATCAAGAGCGTTTTTATCTTGATGGGTAGAGGCTATGCTCAAGTGCCTTTGCTTTATCCTGGTTCAATTGGGGCCATAGAATTTGAACCTGTTGAATCAATTGGTATGCAAATGTTTAAAATTTTCACACTCTCAAATTTGAAATCGGTTCCAAATTTAAGCTGTCATTCAGAAGAAGAAGAAAATGCATTGATTAAGGTTGCGTTAGAGCCAGAGGATCCTCGTCGCTATGAGGAATTTCAAAAGTCTCTAGAATGGCTCAACACAATTGACCCAGCCATCGAAATAGAGCATTTGAATAGCGGAGAACATGTTTTAGTCTGTGCTGGAGAACTCCATCTTGAGAGATGTTTACATGACCTCAAATCATATTCCAAAATGGGTATACAAACTTCAGAACCACTTGTACCATTTCGAGAATGCATTTTATCATCAAGTTCTTTTAAATGGACCACAGACGCTTTTGTCATAACTATTGAATGTTTTCCTATTACAGATATTTCGTGGAAAGATGATGTTCCTTTCAAAACAGAGCAGAGTCTGAAGATTTTGACTCAGAGTTCTAAAAAGATGGACACGTTTCTTTTGAGCGATTTAGATTTTGATTGCGGCTTCTTATCTGAATTAAAAATGGGGTTTCAACTCGCTGCGGCTAATGGACCACTCTGCGCCGAACCTTTAATGGGTGCAGCGTTTTTGGTAAAAGAAATTATAACGACTGCCTTAATCGATAATTACTCGAAGTATGTCACTTCATTCAAGGAAATGTTTTTGAAAGCTGTATTAAATTCTAGTCCTAGAATTGCCCTAGCTGTCTACGAAGTAGATATTGAAACCCTTCCAGAAAGTATTGGAAAGGTATATCAAGTCGTGTCCAAAAGAAAAGGTTGGGTATTGTCGGAGAAAATGATGGATGGATCTAATTATTTTACAATTAAAGCAGTGATTCCAGTTATTGAAAGTATTGGAGTTTCTGATGGTATTTCATTTTAATGTAGAAATCAGGAAGAAAACTTCCGGGGCTGCACATCCTCAATTATTTTTCACTGGGTTTCACCTATTAGAAGAGGATCCGTTTTGGAAGCCAACCACTGCGGAAGAACTAGAGGACTTTGGAGATACATCAGATAAAGAGAATATGGCTCTCAAATATATTAATAGGGTCCGGAAAAGGAAGGGTCTTGACAAGGAACGTGATATAACAGACGGAGAAAAGTTATCTGGATCAAAAAGACAATGATAAAGACTTCAAAACGATCACTCAAGTTAGTTAGCGAGCAAGCAAAGTCATTTTATGATCATATTGTCATGGGATCAGCACAAAATCTTGGATCTTTTCAGCTCAGATCAAAGGAAGACGAGAAGCAGCAGAATGATCTGTTGAAAAAAAGATATGAGGTAATGAAAAATGCCATGGATTTATTAGAAACCAATTTTCCTTGGCATTACAAAGAAGCAATGAAGTCAAAACCGAGGGAAGACTTAATTTTTCCAAAAACGCTACGTGCACCTTTTGAGGACTAGAGAAATAAAATATGATAATTGCTCCCTGAATTCATAAGGATATTAAATTTTATTAATCTTTCGAATTTAATCGCTAAATATCAAGCTTCGAGTTGAAACGATCCATGTCTTTTTTGTTTAAGAGTTGGTCGACACAGGTAGGCGAAAAGATATCATCTTGTGGTACTCTAGACCTTCATAGATACAAGGATGGATATATTTTTGTTCCACAAAACAAAGAATTTATAGATAATATAATTAAACGAATTAAAACTCTAAAAATACCTGGTATTTTAAATTGCAAAGTCGAAAATGATCAAATTTTAGTATCTGAACTGACTCCATTGAGTAAGATGCATCTTTCTCAAGAACTTTTAATTTTAGGAGTTCATCAATTATACAAAACTTTGAGATTTTTACATACTCAGAATCTAGTACATGGAAACTTATCAGAAGATTCTATATTTGTTGTGAATGGAGAATTTAAACTTTTTGGGCTAGACCTATGTTCTCCAATATCAAGCAATTTGTTATACAAGTCGAATTTGCTAAAAATTTCCACAATATATCCTGCAAATCCAGACCCATCTTCGATAGATGCGATATTGCTTTATAAGCTTTGTGCACAATTGGGATTAGAGTCACTTGTAACCCAACAAACATTAATGAGGTGGCCGGAGATTCTATTTGATCATTGGTTAATAAGTTTGAGTGAAGGTCTCTCTAATTTTACTATCCTCAATCCTCTGGAAAGACAAAAGGTCTTGGAAGTTATATCGAGAAACAAAAACAACCTTCCAAAAGATCTGACTTTAAAAATAGTCGCAGACCTTATAAATGCGTACTTATTTGCGAATGGAGGAAAACATGTTCTAATGATTATGATCTCAATTTTGCCAAATCTTAGTCCAACAAACACGTTGAATGACCGGGTATTTGATTTGTTTTCAGCCAAAGATGTTGATGATCGAATCATTGTTTTAGAACATATAGGCGAATTTAAAGTATTTCTAAATGAACAGTTGTGCGAAAAAATTTTGAAAATTTTTAGTGCTGATATTAACAATGGCAATCCAAAATATAGAGAATTTAGCATGAGATCTCTGGTAACCATCAGCGAATTTGTATCTCAGAAATTGAGAGACAACGAATTAATAAGATTGGTCACTCAATATCAACTAGACCCAGAACCTATAATTCGGACCAATAGTGCAATAGGACTTGGGAAAATCGCGCCGAATTTGAGTTCAGATGTAAGAAAAAGAATAGTACCTGTTAGTATTATGCGGGGGCTGAGAGATCCATTTCCTCCATGTAGAGCTGCAAACTTGACTGCTCTATCCGCCTTATCCGTGGATATGTCTGAGGAATTGTGCGCAACGCAATTACTACCTATTGTAGCCCCTCAGACTGTAGATAAAGATAGATTAGTTAGAGATCAAGCTCTCAAGTGTCTTGATTCGTTAGTAAAGAGAATTAAAGAATTTAATCCTCCATCTCCAGACGAAAAACCTTACTTGCCAGAAGAGTCCACGTCTTGGGGGTTTTCAATTTCTAAATATGTAGGCTCTTCTACAACAGCTAAACCAACTAATACACCTCTGGCAGAAAACTTGGTGGCACAGGAAACTCAACTTACACCTGCTTCTAAACCAATTAAAAGTGAGTCATTGCAAACAATTCGCCCCAATAATTCAAATTCGATGAAATTGGACGTAAAGCCTTCTATCAATGACTGGAATCTGGACTGGGAAGATGAATCTGAGTCTACAAAGCCTTTAAAAATCGATAATCTAACATTTTCACAAGCTTCAGAGTGGCAGAACACGTCATGGGATGATAATGTACTTGAATCTGTTCCAGTACAACAGCCGCCGACAGCCATGAGATTGAATGACGCTGCTCCAAAAACTGATTGGGATGCAGATTGGTAATAGTGGCTTTGATGAATAGCGATGATGAGTATCTTTTTCTTCTTCAAAGTGTCATCATAAAACAACAAATATTGCGTGTGATAATAGAGATTGATGAAAGTTAATAAATTTCGTTATCATTTAAGTCCAGATGAACGATCAAAACTGGCTTTGGTTCAAAGTTAATTCTTAGATCAAAAATTTCGAGGCTCGATATGAGAAATCAGCGAGAACTTATAAATTTATTGAATTGTCAATTGTTGTCCATGTGATTGACCGACCAAATCTGAGGCAGCTTGTGATGCGTGACTTGAAGACGACAAGCTGGTAAATAATTTCTGCAAAAGCATCATCTTTAGCAGAGATTGAAATAACTTAGAGACATCTGGGCGATGCGGTGCATGAGATGCAGATTGTACGTGATGCTCTTCACCACAAGGCATACTTTCTTCACTTTCCTTTTGTGGTCTTACGACTCCAAATTTGATGACTCTGACTCTCAAGAATACTGGAGCTGCGTTTGCAAAAGCGAAAAGTAAGACTAGAAATTTCATGGATATCCCCTCGGGTGAATCGTTCCTTTAAAAAAAAATTTCTCTGTTGGCCAATCAAAGTTTCTAAAAATCCTGCAATAGATTTTATTCATCATGATTCAATTTCTTTCTCTTTTTAGACGGCCGGGAAACTTTTTCACCTGAATCCTCAGATGCTGCATCGCTCACCTGCTTCTTATCTTCGTCTGAATCTGAAAAAGCATGTGAGACTTTTTGAAGCATTTTATCGAAGGTTTGCAAAAAAGAAGTTTTCAATGAATTTCCAAAGTTCTCAATGACGTGACTAAATTCTTCTACTTGTAGCTGCTTCTCTTTGAAAAAAGAGACATTAAGTTCTTGTCTTGAGGCACCACGCTTCATATTTCTTTTGATATATTCATCATAATCTCTTACAATTCGAGAGATAAGATCAGATGTACTGACACCTTCATTATGAAATAATACCTTCGGTCCGTTGCGTGGGTAAAAATTTTCCTAATTTTTTGAGATGTCCGTAGACGTCGTCAACTCCAGCAGAATTGTAAGGGATGTCATCGTGGGCTACCAAATCGATTTTATGCTTAGCTAGAAATGCATCGTTAATTATCCAAGGCCCGATTACGACCTCGTCTACCCATTTACAATGCCGCACTGCTACATGAATAATTTTGACCTTCCAAACGTTCGTCCTCATTCATAACCGTTTTGCCTTTATGCTCATGGGTATCTTTATCACTACATACTCCGACTATAAGGGTTGTATTCGGAAAGGCTTTCTTAACCTGTTCCAATTGCCTGGCATGTCCAAGATGGAACAAATCGTAGACGCCATCAGAATAAATTCGTACTGGTCTATCCTCTGGAATTTCAATAAGTTTATATAATGGCGAGGGCTTGATTTTCGGAACTGGTGGGAACTTCACTTTGCCATTGGATGTTTTTGTTGACATTAGAAGGGGAATTGAATTAGTTTTTCAGATTGCAATAGACTTTAACATCTGCAAGTCTAATCTTAATTTTTCATTGTACAAAAGCATATGTCAATCAAAAACTCAAGCTAAGCTCTCTTCTCACACAATTTTTAGGTCTCCAATTTTTTTGCAGACAAAGGCATTGTGAAGATTAATTTTTTATTCATACTGAATTAATGAACTAAAGATTTCGCCTAACTCATCAACACAAACAATGCCACAGAAATTTTCAACTTGCAAATCACCAACACAATCTAAATTTTTCATTTCTTGGCTGCTGACTTGCATTCGAGTTGCATCAACAGTATATTCTTTGGAACCTTTTGTCACAAGAAATGAGCCCGAAGATGGTATACTTGTGTCAAAGGAGTAGTAAATACCCTTGTCAGATAAACAATGGATGGTCGGGAATGTTACAACTAATGAAGTAATTGCTTCATTTTCCAAATTCGTATTGATGCTCTCGACTAAAGAATATTGGGAATTTTTCTTAATAATCAATATTCTTCCTTGCTTATTAGAGAGATAAACTTGATCGCCATAAATGTCAAGAGCCAGAATGTCACTATCCAAGGGTACTAACTCTAATTGAAAACCCAGAAGAGAAACCTTTCCAATGTAGCCTGCAATTGTGGCAAAATACAGATAGCCCTCAGAGTATTTAAAGGTTCGCTTTACAATAGAGCTCGGAAGAATAATAAACGACTTAAATTCAAAGCCCTTAGATTCAAATCCAAAAAAGTGGATGGAAGCATCAGAGCAACCTATGCAGAGAATGCTCGATTCAAAAAGCATGGTAATGACGTGTGGAGGTCTTGATTTCTCGTCTGTATGAACATTAATTTCTGCAACAAAGTTGAGCTGAGTGGCATCATAAATTAGTACCCGTTTTTTCAGACCTAGAAATACGAAATCTGAACTGTATAGTAACGAGTATACTTTTTCGGGTATTTCTATAGCATCAGTGTATATCAAATCTGAATTTTCTGATATCACGGATGAATATTTGTTAATTATGGAAAATTCCTTAAGTTGTTGGGTAAGTTTTGATTTACAAACTAAGAGATTACACCGATTGTTATTGTGGGGCGGCAATTGAAAACAGCAGATATTTGTGGCCATTTGATTTCAAGGAGATTATTTATTCTGAGTATTCTGATCCAGACAGCAGATCATTAATAATATCTAAATTAAACTTAAATGTTTTGGAATTGTTTTGTACATCCAAATCAGGATTTTCGTCGTCCGAATTTGGGATTGGCGATTGCTTTAAAATTTTAAGCAAATCTGAAACATCAGCCTTGGGCTTCGGTTTTTCTACTCTAATTTTTGGCATTGATTTTGAATCCGCCAATTCTTGCGTGCCTTTTAGTATGCTCATTAAGCTTTTTTGATGTGCAACTGGAACGTCTTTCTTTTGAATATTTTCTTTTGATTTTTTTGCAATCGAGGTCTGGTCATCTAACATTAATTCTGTATAATCGTAATATGGTTTCAGTACTTCTTCCTCGGGCTTATGCTTTAACAAAGATAAAATTGTGGCAGCTGCGTCTTCTTCAAATCTTTCTTGCTCCTCTTCTGGCTCAAGCGTGCTTACAATATCTTGCGTAGGTACATTTGCGGACTTTTTAAGTTTGTTTATAAATCTTCTGACTTGAGGCATAAATGGTACAACATTGAAATATCGAGTCCTGTCAGGATGTTTTTTGTGGTCGGTCGTAAAGCCGGGAATCGATTTGAGAGGTCTCCATTCAATTTTCTAAATGAGATTATAGTACTGAAATTTCTTTTCTGGTTTTGGTTTCGAAGGGATAATTCTCTGGCACATTTCCGGCATAGTACAGTCGAATAACTTGATGCTGAACTCTTACTTCGACAAATTTAGCTTCTTTCTTTTTGGTATATATTAAATAAGGATACATATCAAAGCCAGTCTCTTCTTCAACTTCCCGGATAGCGCAGTCAACTGGTTTTTCTTCCGAATTGATTTTCCCACGAGGAAAAGACCAAGTGTTGCCTTTCCAACCACGAACTAGCAAGACTTTGTCTAGCGAGTCATTTAGAATAATTCCTCCGCAAACTGGCACTCGCAACTTGTATTTTATAAATTCTTTAAAGGCTCGCTCATGTTGCTGTGCCCAGTTATGTAAAAATGGTAGATGCTCAAAAAATAACGATACAAATTCTTTTAAACTAAATTTTGGCAAACCAGCCTGTTGTTCCCGTACAAAATCTTCATAAAACCAGTGAGCTTGCTCAAGCTGGAAGCATAGTCTTTCAACTTTGGTTATTTCTGATTCAGGGAGATTAATTATAAATCTAGCACTTAAATCATCCAAGATTTGTTCCATACTGAAACCCCTTTATTGCTATAATTAATTTATTTCTCTTATTCATTCTGACACGAACACCAAATAAATCGCTGGTAGCTCTAATTCAAAAGCTATGCCGTTTTCTTTAGCAGTAAGATCCAAATCCAGATATCTATTTGCGTATTTGACTGCCAATCTTGAAAGATCATATTCTTTCAAAATAAATTTGACAGTGTGTTCATCAGCAATTAGTTTGACTTCTGACTGACCACTTAGAGTATTTAAAACCTTGATATATCTTTCTGATTTTGAAATAGCACCGATTGGCTCGATTTTAGTCCACCATTTTTCCTCTAGATTGTATGCAGGCAATGGCACTCCATCTATCATTTCAGTAAGAACTCCATTGTATGGGTTGTAATGCTGTTTTAACTCTCCATTTCTGTTAAACAGGTGTGAGCAGTCTTTCCCTAAATATTTTCTCATTACCATGCCAAGAATTGGGCATCGAAATTTATCCTTTACATCATAGACTTTATTGTTCCAGACAATTAAATCATCTTTTGAATTTTCCATACTTGAAATCGTGTAAAACATCAATGGCCAAATCTAAAGAAATTTTATTCCTGAACGTCCAAAACCGAATGAATAACTAATTTAGCAAGAAAAACCTGTCCTACACATAGGGCATTTTTGTTGCTGCTTGGAAAGCAATTCACCGCAGTCTACGCATGTGCATAAATGTCGACATGGTAACACTATCGAGCTTCTTGGAGCTGCCATGCAAATGACACAATCATCTAATTCTCCTTCACCATTTTCTACACCATAAATGTCATTCATGTATATCCAGATTCCATCAAAATTGACTTTTTGATAAACATTGTTGAAGGAACCATCTATTAAATTGACGCTAAAGAGTGACATCTGAGAATTTGCATGGAAGGGGGCCTTGTCTTCATCTATACTTGCCAATATATGAACGTAAATGGCATCTGACTTATCAAGATTAGAGATATCAATTTTGCAATCAAATTGTTTCTCGATATTTCGACTGGTTATGATAAAAGTTGAACTGTTACATTTTGGACTTATCTTTTGCGAGTCTTTTATAATTAAATTAGAAATTATAACTGATATGTGTATGGAATCATAAGTTGATAATATTTCTGCATTAATTTCTACTTGATTTTGGTTTTTTATTAGTTTAAATTTATTATTTAAACAGAGATCTACATTTAATTGAACAATTCCAGTTGAATAGACATCATGATTAGATAAT
>JADGIG010000094.1:0-21511 GCA_018985235.1 Sanchytrium tribonematis
GTAGCTTCAGACTTATTATCTCAAGCTGAACATGGCGTAGATTCTCAGGTCATTTGCTTAGGTCTCAATCTGACCCAGGAACGATTGAAATCTTTACTGGAGGAAATTTATAAGCAAGCTGAAAAGCTTCCCCGAAAAGACATCGTCTCAAAGTCATTGCAACACTCTACCATTATATCGGTTAGTTCTGAAAAGGATGTGTTGGACATAATTAACGATTACGCCCCGGAGCATTTAATATTACAAAACAAAGATTGTAATAATCTCGCTTCTAAAGTTCAAAATGCAGGTTCCATATTTATTGGCGCATACACTCCTGAAAGTTGTGGTGACTATGCTTCAGGTACAAATCACACACTTCCTACCCACGGTTTTGCAAAAATGTACGGAGGTGTATCAACAAGTACCTTTGTCAAATTTATCACCGAACAGGAAATATCCAGAGATGGACTAGAAAATTTAGGGCCTACTGTAATGAGATTAGCCAAACTAGAAGAGCTGGATGGACATCACAATGCAGTAGAAATTCGACTAAGAAAATAAAGATTTTATTTTTTAGAAATTGTTTAATACCATTTGTTTGATAATATTAGATTCAGAAGTCAATTGGCGAAATTCTTCAAAAGAAATTTGACCATCCTTATCCTTATCACTTTCCATAATAGTTTTATCTACGATTTGTTGCAATTGCTCACCATTCAAATTGTTGCCCACCATCATTTTTAAAACGGAAAATAATTCTCCATTAGAAATTTTACCATCCTTATCAATATCATAAACTTGAAATAAAAACTTAATTTTCTCATCCCTTTTGCCATGAGCGCTAAAAACATTTAGCCCTCGAACAAATTCTTGAAAATCAACTTCTCCATTTCCATCAGAGTCGAATATCTCTATCAAACGTGATGCTAATGGATTAGACTTAATGGAAGGGATCGATTCAAATTCACTTTTCTCAATAAGTCCGTTTCCGTTTTGGTCCAATTTTTGAAATCTCTTGTAAAGCCTCTGAATTTCTTCTTCGGTGAAATAAGAATCAATTTTTTCTCCCTGATATTGATTTGATGACCTCTTGGTTTTTACTGTTGGTCCAATGTTACCACTGCTTTCTGTTGAAGACTTGATCGTTGGGTCAGACATAAAAGGGAGAGTTTCTAATATAAATTTGCAAAATATGACCAAGACATCCCGTTTTACCTGGAAGCTTCAAAATAATCAGCTCACTGTTTTGAAAGATTGCAGCTACCAGTGCTAATTAGAACAAATCAAAATTCAAAGGAGGCCTATTGAAACAAAAATGTTCAGGAAGCTTTATCAATCTGTAACTTCTGTATCTGCTTTGGAAAAAGGTATACAACATATTGAAAATAATCAACCCAAAGAGGCAATCAAATTTTTGAAAGATGCAATTAAAAAGGGTGAAAAATTGGCTGATTCCCATTATTCCCTAGGTCTGGCCTATTATTTGCAAAAAGATGTAAAGATGGCAGTCAATGAATGGGAAAAAAGTATTAAAATTAAACCACAACCAGATGCATTGCTAAATTTAGGTAATATTTACCTTCTTAAACAGGATGATTATAATATAAATAAGGCCATTGCCTATTATGAGCAGGCTGTCAAATATAATCCTGATGATGGTCAGATTCACTTTAATTTGGGAGTAGCATACGAGAAAGCTAATCAATTGAACGATGCCTTGAATCATTATAGGGAAGCTCGAGATTTAGGAATTGATGACGCTGCAAAGCATTTGCGAAATGTGGCAGCTAAGACTTTGAAATTAAGTGACTAATAAATATTGTATCATTTTAGTTTATTACGCCTTCATAGCAGCAAATCTGATTTTTCTGTCACCAGCCTTTGCAAAACGTTGATTTCTGACGAATTTACTGTCTACACCTTTCATGGAAGTATATCTGTGCTTCTTTGGCTTTTTGATTCCATTTTTGTGGTCTTTCGCATTTTGATTATGGGATGTGTGATTCTTTGATTTTGCCATTTACAAATTGAATATTCCCAAAAAATGAGTGATTGGCAAAAACACGTGAGATTTTATTTGACACAATTATCCGAGTCAGGAGAATATGTATTAATTACTACACCATAAGCGTGTGGTATTAAGCAAGTAATAGATCGGGTGGGTAGATCTATTTGGGGAATATCTTGGTCCAATTTGCCTGTCAGATATCCGTATATAACTTTGAGCACATTTGCATCTGCAACAAAAACAACATCGTTCTCTTCCCTTTCCATATCAATCAGAATTCTTTCTAAGCGGATGGACACGTCATGATAAGACTACATAAAGAAATAATACCTCAGCTCTCGGAAAACGATATCTAAATCGATCTTTCTCATAATCAGCATATTGCTCTGGGTAATTCTTTGCTATCGCATCCATATCCATGGCTGCATACTCTCCCGGATGCATCTCAATTAATTCGGCTTTTTCTATTATTTTATAGGTTTCGGGGAAGTAACGGACAGTTTCTAAAGAGTATGCCCTGGGCGCACAAAATACCGTTACATTCTTTGAACGCTCCTCATGGTCCGATATGCTTATTAACTTTGACGTTAATGATTTAGCATAAGATTCTCCTTCTGAGGAAAGTGTGGTGTCTTCTTTCATCGTGGATATATTTTGCCCTGGACGTAGCAAATATATTTTCTTTGGAGTAGTTTGTATATTCATCAAAAAATAAACAATTTTGGTTTCCATGTAGCCTTTTATCTTATTTAATATCACATGTTCGCCTATATTGCTTGACAGTTTGCCATTGTTTAGAACTTGCACAAACGATCTAGTTTCATTCTCAATGTCGATTCTATCATAGTGTGGTAAATGATTTTCAATCCGTTTCTTAAAATCTTGTATGACATCATCCACATCGTATCCAATATAATCTTGAGACAGAATTTTGACTTCTCTTATATTTCGTTCGATAATTGACTCATCCTCGCATATCACCTCGAGAAACACTAGCTTTAAATTATTTTCTTCTATTTTTTCTGCAATCTTTGAACGATATTCCGAAAGAGTAGTTATTGTAGTATCTAAAATTCCAACTCTTCCTTCAGTTTTAAGAAACTTAATCATATCTTCCAGTGCTTGTTGAGCAATTTCCCATCTTTTTTCAAAATAGTCTTGATTTAGTGGATCAAAAAAATCCGATGGTACGTTTCCCAGAATTTCTCGTCTATATTCACCCACATTGAACGCCTTAGTCTTAATAGAATAAAAATTTAAAAATTGTTGCAACTTTTTCGACAGAAACGATTTTCCTGTACCTGGTAATCCAATTAGTATTATTGCAAAAGCTGGTTTGTCTTCTTGATTCATGAAACTCCAGTAGTTTCAACTTTTTTATATTTTAATTTTGAATCAGTTGGTGGCAAATATGAAATCTCGAAGCTTTTAAATTGTTCCAAATCAGTTTTACATTACACAGCCTAAGATTCCTAGCCGCAGAAATTTGTGACACCGTTTGTTGCTTTATGATCCCAAATTTTCTTTTAACGCATATGATACTGCACTACTTGATACTCGCTGGCTGCAGTGTGGGAGACACCCAAAAGGTTTATTTTTATAAATCGTATGGAATCGAAACTGAAATCTCGGATACAAGCCTAAAAATAGGACAAAATGCCTCAAAAATTTGGAAAATCGATGTTCATGGGCATGCCTACAAGAAATCTAGTCTAACAAAGCGATTTTGGGAACCGTTTAAATCGTTTGCTTCCAACATAGATGCCATTAGTAGAATGTCTCGACTATTAGATTTGGATGCAGTCCCAAATTTTATTATGAACATAGATTTTGAAGGAGCAGTGGGATATAAGAATGGTTTTAACTATTTTGATAATTTAAATTTGAATTGCCCAAATTACTTGAATTTTACCAGTGATTGTCCTAGAAGATTGAATAGTGAAAGACAAATATCTCTTCCTCCAACAGATAGCATTGGTCACACCCGCCAGATTCTTAGAATTGCTACAAATACTAATAACAACGGAAAGATTGTTTTTCGATTAATGAGACAGCAATGTCAAATAGGTGAAATTTACCTAATTAAGAAACAAGGTATATCAATAATTACAGACATCGACGACACTATTAGGGAAAGTAATGTTATATGCACTCTTTGCTTTTTCAGAAATACATTTGGGGGTAGCAAATTTATTCCTATATCAGGAATGCCGGCTTTATTTCAAAAATGGAATCAAAATCTTGACCATCCTGCCTTTCATTATGTATCTGGTATTCCTTGGCAATGGTACACCGTGTACGAGTCTTTCTTTTCAGATAGCCAGTTTCCAGAGGGCCCCTCGCATTTTCAGGATGTTCATTTTGACCAAATCAAGAAATTCGTGGACGTCAAAAACTTTAAGATTAAAGCTATTTCTGACATTATTTCCAATTTTCCACAACGCAAGTTTCTGCTATTAGGGGATTCTGGCCAATTCGATCCTGAATCGTATGCAGCTATTTTTTCAAAATATCCTAAATCCATACTTTGCATATGGATACGCAAAGCGGCTTCATCTGGATTCTTTGGAAAGTTAAAGGCAAGAAAGAAAAATAGCGAGAAGAGATTCACTTCCGTTTTCAAAGATGTCCCTCGAGAAAAGTGGAATGTATTTGAAAATGTTGAGGAGATCAGTAATCTGGATTTTTCTTCCGGTCAATGTCGCCCTTGAAAATATATAAATCACTCTTGATTAACTTTACTGACAGAAACTTCACTTTGTTCACTACTCTCATTTTCAAGAAATTCCTCATCTGCAAATGGATTATCATGTAATTCCGACCATTTGAAAAGTTCATCGCCATCATTTATAAGTGATTCAAGCACGGTATTACTAACTTTCAACGACGGACACCATACTACACAAATGTTCGAAAGGCTCATTTTGTTTACTTCTTCAAAATAGCAAACCCTAGCCAAATGAGCACATAATATACTCAATGTTGTAAATTGTTCTTTCGGTAGTTGATTAAGGGTACTTTGAAGTACGGTTTTCTCAATTTCGCCACTTGGTAATATGGGATCGTTATCTCTAAAATTTTGCTTAAGTAACGTTGCTATGCTGTTTATAGTAGGTTTAATCTCAAATAAATTTACAGGTCCTTCGAGGTATAACTGCTGCAGCTTTTGAACTTCGGTCAAGGCGCCTGGTACTCTATATAGTCCTTGTTCTTGAAGTCCATAGCTGTCCAAATATTCAATACAGTCGATTACAAGAGTGTTGGTAATCTTTGGTTTTGATTTTTTGCTTTTTTTGTTTCTCATCTTTTCTATTTTGTCTTGAGAAATTCTCATTTTGTCCATCAAACGGTTTTTCATTTAATGTTTCTGTTTCAAAAAAATTGCGCAAATCTTTTATTACAAATAAATTCTCAAAATTAATCTTTCATGGCAATGGTTCTTCGCTGTCGCTTAGCCTCCTTAATTAAAATCAAGTACCTTAAATGCAAATATGCATCTGTTCCGTAATTTTCGAGACTGATGATTCGTAAATCCCCTCCAAAATATCGCGCATACTGTCTCGATATGGGAAGCCCGTATCCTAAACCAGCCAAAGGGGCCTTGAAATCATCTGTTAGTGATACCTCTGGTGGTTTAGCTGTAGTATACAAATAGGTAAAAATTAAAGGTGTTCCGCTACGAGGAATACCACCCCCTTCATCACTCAATTTAATGGTTATATCTTCCTTGCCCTCAGCAATGATGAGCTTGATTGGTGGATATTTTTCTTCTTCGTGGGTTTCTATAGTTGCACGCAATGAATTTTTAATGAGTTCAAAAAGCATATGGTGTAAATGACTTGGCACATACGTGAATTCGATTGATTTGGGCATAATTACATCAACAACTGGTGCTTTAAATATACCATAATATTCTTCCGCCATCCATCTTGCATCATCGATTGCATCGACTGCAATTTCTCGGATACTTGTTTTTGTACAAATAATTCCAACATAATTTTCTCGTGGTGGTTTTGATATCATCGAGACATGTTGCCCTATGAGCATTCGTATCCCGATTCTACTCATGTAAAATCTATCTAAAAATGTCTGTATTGTAGTGTCTTTATAGTCGACATCAGTTTGAGATTTTAATTCACGAAGTCCTTGTGCCATGCTGCTCAATGTTGGATCGTGTCTCGTTTTTATGTTTTGCAGGGCTTGTACAAATCTGTGGTTATAATCTATGTAGCTGTCTTTCAATTTGTAATCACTAGGTACATCAACATAATATTGAGGGTCTGAAGGTAAAAATTTCATGAGATCAGACGGTATCTCTGGTATTGGAAAGGCAGTCAATTCATCAAATGATTGCTGATACCATTTCTTTACTTGTATAACACTTGGCATTTCACATAGTCTATTGGGCAAAGAGGATATTTCCAAAACCCTATGAGCAAGCCTTATCGTCAACTCATTTTTGAGAAACAAAGATGCCAAGAATAAAGACGCGGGATTTGGGTTTGGTGTGAACCTTTTCATCTGTGCAATTGATACGCTATGCTGTGGGAATGCGGAATATTTCAAGACTTGATTCAGCGACATCCCACACGAAGTTTGGAAAATGATTTAATATCAGATTGACTCAATTGAATTGCAATTTAAAATTTAGCAGATAATAATTTGCCATTAAAACATACACTTGGACTCTCTCATTTGTTTATTCTAATTTGCCGATATGATACACCCCAATTCCCACAATATCGTTGAAATCAAGGATGTGCTCTCATCTGATAATATTATAACGTTTGATGGGATTGTCTTGGATATGTATAGACAAAATCCTACATTTTCTCTAGGGAAAATAAAGACAAACGATTGGGAGGTAGTATTAGGAAAAGATGATTTTGCAGAAGAGGATATAGTTGATGTAAAATGGCTTCAAAGATATTCTTACTTGGTGAAGCCTGTTCAAAGTAAGCAGCATAATTTAACTGGTTATGTTAGAGTTCATATTTATTCAAAGTTCGACATTGCATTAAATCAAAAATATCGATTCAAAGGATTGATTTCTCAAAGCGAAATACCAGATTTGTTTGAGCACGTAGAAGCACCATCAATGCACGTCGTCGAAATAATTGAAGACACAACAGGGCCTTATGATGAACTTGTGGGTAATTTTCAAAGCCTTGAATTAAAAGATACTCGAACTTTAATTTTAGAAGAATTAAAGCATGGTTTTGGCAGTGATTTGATTTCAGAGTTTATTCTACTCTATGCCACTAGCTTCGGTATTCCCTTAAATTCACAAATAGTCCCTATTCATTTCTCGTTTGTAAATAGCGACAGAGAATCGAATTTAAAAACCGAACATTGTGATCATTCTTATTTTAGCGTGCTATTAAAATCATTTTTAAACCAAACCTGTGATCATGTGGAAACTTTAGCTCTTAGTGAAGAGAAATTAAACCGAAAAATTCTATTTCCCTGTGAAGATGAATTTGAAAATATAGTCGAAAATGAAATCTTTTATCCAAATAATACTCACTTGGTAATTGATGAACTTGACATTCTGACGAAGGATTTATCTCCGACTGCAATGACTAATGCGAGAGGGTTCCAAGAATTGTTAGGAAATGGTAAGAATGTATTTCATTGTTCACATGGAAATGTATACGCTCCTTGTGTCGTAATGGCATGCACCGTATCACCTCAAAAATCGATGCTTCGGAAGTTGGTTGACTTTATTGAAGTACCAATAACTGACATCAATGAGATTTTGCACAACAATTATTCGAATGCATTTGACTTTGAAAACTCTTTTCTAGAAAGTCATAAGCATTACTTCCAAGCCGCCAGACGAAATTCTACATGGAATGAGATCAGCCCGCTGAAGATGACCCCTGAAGTGCAAGATTACGTTCAAGACTATTTTTCAAGTGTACGGCAATCGGGTATGCAGAATAGCAGCTATGAGTTTACAGTGGATGACTTACATGCTCTACTTTACCTTGCACGGTTAATGTGCCGAAGTCATTTGACTTCGATTTTGACATTGGATGTTATGAGATCTGCAGTCCAATTAAATGAGGAACGTTTAAGACTTTTGAGTAAATAAAGTGTTGAAAACTAAGCAATATTATCCTTGTACAATTTTCTCCGTTAAATGCTTTCTTGCAGATCCTTGGGCAGCAGCAAACCCAAATATTTTAGACTGAGCGCTGTCAGAATCAAGAGCGAGCAATTAATATTTGAATCCACCGTTTCTATTCAACCTAGACCGATACAGACAATCTTGAATGTTACCATAGATCATGGTGGAAAGAAACTTATCTTGATTGGTAAAAATCCTGGTTGGAGCATGGAAATTAGTGGTCTTGATATGGAAGAGCTTCAGAAATTATCAAAATATGTTCGGGAGCATAGAAGGCAGCAGACATTTATTGGTGGTAAGGAAGCCATGGATGCAAAAGCATCAAAGACAGAAAATCCTCTTTCAGTGTCAAAAGAATCAGTGGAAACTGATGCTTCCAACTACACTATAGGTGAAATTAATCAGCCAGTTTCTGAATATTCAGGCAAGAAAAGATTGGCAGAAGATAATGAAACTATTCCCAAAAAGAGATTGCAACCTTTCCAACCAGAGAATACATCTTTTGAAATTGAAAAAACCGCCACTATACCAGATTCAATAACCATTTTTGGCCACGAAATTGAAAACTTTCAAGGCTTTGCAAATATTGGTAATTCTTGCTATTTAAATTCTGTGTTGATTTCATTTCTTTTCAGTGACAGAATTTCAAATAAAGTTGGGGATGATGGCAAAGATTTACGACGCAGTCTAGCTTACGTTATTAAATGTAAAAAGGAACTCCCACAAATGTTTGCTCCAACAGAGTTCAAAAATGTGCTGGATACCAAAACCGATTTATTTAAAGGGAATGGTCAACATGATGCGCATGAATTATTTACTTCCCTGGTTGATTTACTCAGTCTGGAAGATCTATTTACAATGGTTGTCAGGAAAACCCTGAAATGTGCTAATAATCATGCAACTAATTCCAGTGACAAGATTTTAGGACTGAGCTTAGATATAAAATCAAATGTGATTGAATCTATCCAACATTTTTTCAAGAGTGAAGAAATTGAATATAAATGCGAGGAGTGTGGAAATCTTAATTGCACAATGAAATATACTCCGGAATGTACTCCGGACATTCTTGCAGTCCAGCTTAAACGATTTAAGGTTAATTTGAAGTTTGAAATCAGCAAAATTTCTGACCATGTGATTTTAAATAAGCATATCACGGTCAAGGACTCTAAGTATGAACTCTACGCCGTGATCAACCATTTTGGAAAATATGGGCGTGGACATTACAAATGTTCCATCCTTTTAAAATGTCAATGGGTAAGCTTTGATGATGAGAAGGTCAGTCTGTTATCTGAGTCTCAAGCCGAATCTGGATACCTCTTGTTTTATAAAAAAATTCACAAATAAATGTTGTAATACACTGGTACAATATATTTGTGGCTTGAAAGAATGTTGGGTGAAGCATTATGTAATTTTTTTAATGATATAAAACCAAAAACAATCAAACCATTAAAGTCCAGTGGGCCACTTACAGATCTGTATAATATTCGGCAGTTTGCGACAAATTGTGATCAGCTTGGAGTAACAATCACCCCTGAACAGATAAACATACACACAATCAAGCAAGTATTAATACCGCTGTTTGATTACTATAAGTTGGGAAATCCCATTTCTAAGCTAGATGAGAAGATCAATAGCGTTAAGACTGAAGATAATAAAACTCGCGATTTAACACTCGTAATTGAAGCAATATTAAAACGACTAGAAAAAATTGAGAATGGAATTAGCAGGTTACCCTCGAATATCACTGTCATGCAGTCCTTAGAAGATTTTGTAAAAGAAGAACCACAGATCAATTCAAAAGCATTTGAAGAATTTGTAAAAACTGAAAAGGACTATTGCCAAGATCTTTGTACATTCGAGCTGGTCTATATAACGGAAATCCGAAACAGGCATTTACTTCATCCAAATGTTCTTGGTGATCTCGAAGAATTTATAAAAAATTTGATTGAATTCTCAAATTCTCTGGTAAAATTACTGGAAGAAAGACAAACTCTAGAATGTTTAGATGAAATTGACACCGAATCATTCGAAATATTCAAGGAATATTCTAATAATTTTGTGGAAGTTAGTCGGGTATTGGATATTTTGAAGAATAAGAGTGAAAATAGGGAGTTTTTTGAATTGTGGAGGAAACCAGAAGCGAAAGGCCAACCTGTTGAGAGCTATCTAATTAAGCCTATTCAGAGAATTTGCAGATATCCGCTGATTTTAAAAGAATATGCAAAAGACCTTCCCGACTCAAAAAGTATATATTCAATAATTGAGAGTTTGCAAAAGTACATCACTCACATAAATGAGATCACAATTGGAACAACTGACGACAAAAGAAAATATTCAATACAGAATAAGCTCAAAGATTCTGTAATTATATTTAATTTAGATCGTTTTTAAGGAAGGCGAAAGTATTTTATATGATTCCTCAGTAAAAGTTGAAACTCAAAAATCTAAAAAAACTCGATATATTATTTTAACAACTAGAAGACTTATTATTTGCAAAGAATTAAAGAACAAGAAGATTAGCCTGCAAATTCAATGGCCTAGCGATAGTATATTGAATAGAATTAATTCAAAAAGAGATGACCCTCATTCTGAAGTGATACTAACCGGATGCAATAAGTCCGAAAAGTTTGTCATAGTATTTCAGAATGAAGAAGAACGAAAAAAGTGGATAGCGGGTCTCAAACAAATTAAACCTGATAAGTACAAAACATTTAAAGTCGCAAAAAATTTACCAATTGAAAGCTTTTTGGAATCAAATCGAAGTCTTTTGTCTCAAAATAGAGACTTGAGAAAAAAAACAAGCAAGAATACACTGTCAAAAACAAAAGGTCGGCTATCCATTTTAATGGATACACAGGATGTGCTTGCAACTAATCAAGCCGATGAAAAATTGAAAAAGAGCAAATCAAGCCTCTCCATCACGGAACAATTGAATCAAGTAGAAGATATGTTGAAAAAACCTGAAAATCAAGTTTCACTTCATGATCTAGCCGGTAAAAAATCAATTTATAGTGACTTTTTATCTAGAAATAACCTCGGTAATGGCTGGGAAGAAATCAAACTGAATAATGGTCTAATTTACTATGAAAATGTCGATACACAACAAAGATCTTTTGAGCATCCACTTGGAGCTGATGCTATTCAGCGTGCCGTCAACAAACATCGTCCTTCAGTTCAAAGCTTGTTTTATAATCCTAGTCACATATCATTTAGTCTTGATGCTGGGCTATCTGTAATCGATGAAACAGAATCAGAGGTCGCATCAATAGCTCCAACATTTGTTTCCGAGGCATCGATTTTTGACATTGGTCACGAATGGGCAAAAGTTATCCAACCAGATGGCACTCAGTATTATTTCAACAAAAGGACTGGTGAATCCAGATGGAATATGCATGACAACAAATAAAATCGAAGTGGTTTATTCTGTTTTTATATTTTCAAAGCCAAGACTCTGCAGTAATCCTATGGATGATTCCAAGCATTGCTTATAAACCCTCTCAAAATCCCTGAGATCTCCGTAGTAAGGATCTTCAATAATGATATCTGAGTCATTTTTACTACTTCCATAATTTCCAAAAAAATCAATTTTACCATTAAAATTATTAGGTTTCTTCTTTTTGATGTTGTTGATGTTTTCCTTGTCCATTCCAAGAATATATTCATATTCCTCGAAGTCCTTTTTCGATAACTGTCTTCCTCTGTGATTTGTTTTAATGCCATTGGCTTTCAGTACGTCCAATGTTCTATGATCTGGGACATCCCCAACATGGTAATTAGCTGTTCCACATGAGTCGATTTTGATATCGATTTGATTGATTTTGCATAAATACTGAAATACAGCCTCTGCCATTGGGCTTCTACAAATGTTTCCCAAGCAAACAAATAAAACAGAACTCATACAATACTCTCCTTTCACAAATGTTTCACCAAATCAAACGATATGCTCATTTGATTTCAAAGCCTGCACCAAACTTTACTGGTCAAGCAGTTTACGATGGAGGATTTAAAAGTGTATCATTAAATGATTACAAGGGCAAGTATCTGGTGAAGGTTTGGATTCCATTTAGTTTTACTTTTGTCTGTCCAACGGAAATTACTGCCTATAATGATGCCAAAGAACATTTTAAAAAATTAAATACAGAGGTATTGTTTGCATCTTGTGATAGTAAATTCAGCAATTATCAGTGGACCCAAATGCCTCGTTCTAAAGGAGGACTTGGTAAATTATCTTACCCTTTCCTAAGCGACCATAGCAAAGAAATTGCACTCAAATACGATGTATTACTGCCTGACCAAATGCCTTTAAGAGCTAATTTCATTATTGACAAGAAGGGAATTGTCAAACATACTACATTCAATGATAGAGATGTGGGAAGAAGTGTCGATGAAACTTTGCGACTTATTGAAGCATATCAATTTGCAGAAGAACATGGGGAAGTTTGTCCAGCAAATTGGAAGAAAGGCAGCAGTACAATGAAGGGAGACGTTAAAGAATCTTTGAAATATTTTTCAAAGTTACAAGATAAATAAAAAGGCCCATGTTTTCAAAGATTTCTATTCAAAACAATGAATACCATGTTTTTAATTTGAAAGGGATTTACCTAGGGCTTAAATTAATATGTAAATTCGTAGAAAATGAATTGGTTATAGTAGTTATTCCATTTCATCCTGCAATCTCAGAACAAGGAAAATATAAAATAAAAAGCGCATCCAATTCATTGCTCAGCAAACAAGCCAGGGTAGCGGCACTTCAAGAAGGACTCAGTAATCCTCAAAAAGAAAACATAGTCAATTTCAATGCTGACTTATTAAGGGAAACCTGTCCCCGTCAATTTAATCAGCTTATTCAAAATCAAATTTTAATGACAAATAGAATTTTGAGAGGCTATAGTTCTACTCCGAATCCATACAGGGATCAATTTGATTTCGAAAATTATAGGCAAGAGTGGGAAAAAACGGCTACTATCAAGATATATAAAAAATAAATTTTTGACAAGCCTCACGATACTCAAATGAATCCATATAAAATCTTGAGATTTTCAAACACTATATTTGCTATGATGGGAATTATGTTTTCATTATGCGGCAGCTTGGGAATTGCTTTGGGGAAATTAGATATGGCTCCTGCAAGCACAGATCTTTTAATTGATATGATTTGTATTGGGGTTGTCGCTATGTTGGTTACATTTTTAGCTGCATCTGGAATGAGAGGAAATTCCACGCATCTAAAAATTTACGTTGCTTTTGTAACATTAATACTTTTTGCTCAAGCAGCGGTTGGGTTTTATGCCATAAAGCGACAAGAAGAGATGCAATCTTATATGAGAAACAAGTGGGAATCAAGCACAAATCAAATAAAGAGCGACATTCAATTAAGGCTAAGTTGCTGCGGTTTTTATAACAATACGGATTTGCCATTTAAGGAAGGCGGAGATGGAAAATGCGTTCCTGGAAATAACAATCCTGGGTGTTACACGAAACTTAAAGATACTCAAATCAATTATTCTACTGCCTTTATGTCTGTCTGTTTCTCCCTATTACTTGTTGAGATACTTTGCATTGGTGGCGCAATTCTGATTTTGAAAACTGGACAGCCAGAAGAATATTTCACAGGAAAAGAACCCAGAGATCTTTAATAATAAATTTGGAACTTAGGACTCAGAGAACTGGATTTGAAATTCAGTGCCTTTCATTTTTTCATTTTCACAAGTAAAACAATGGTTGAGACAAATTGCCTGCAATGTGGAAAAGTCCAAAAATTAAGTGCAAAATGCATCTTCTGTAAAAATTCTTTGCTTTCTGTGAAGGAAAATGAAGCAAATTTTTCGGCAATGTTTCCTGATCAACAAAAATGGAAAGAAGCACTTGATGTGAAGCAACGGATGCTTCAATTTGATCGAGCAGAGCATAAAAGCGAAATCTACGACCAGAATGTTCCAAATAATAATTTTGTGGAAGAAAAAAAATTAAAAATCAAGTGGTCTCAAAAATAACTCCAGTAAATTGAGTGTTCTAATAGAAATTTCACTTTTTGACATTCGGGCAAGTTGACGTGTTTTTGAATTGATTCTTAGCCTCGTTTTGGGGAAGTTGAAACTTGTCTTTTAGTACAAATGATCAAAGAATTGCACTTGACTAATTTCAAGTCTTATGGCTTTGCAAAAATTGAGTTCAAAACATTTGCTTGTATATGTGGGACCAATGGATCTGGTAAGAGCAATATTTTAGATGGCCTAGCTTTTGGATTGGCTGTGGGTGCTCAACAATTAAGGTGTAGCAGCATTAAAGAGCTATTACGCGAAGGTGAAGATTCAGGTTATGTGAAAATTGTCATGAAAATTGGAGAAGAGGAAACTGTTTTTCAAAGAAATTTAAATATTCAAGGCCATTGCGAATACAAAATTGACGGCAAAACATTAAGCTACGGAAGCTACGTTGACAGGCTTAATCAATACAATGTTCTAGTCAAGGTAAGAAATTTTGTGGTATTTCAAGGTGATATTGAGCAACTTGCCGCACAATCAAGTAAAGACTTGACAAGATTAATTGAAAACATTTCTGGAAGTTATGAATTAAAAACTGAGTATGATCAATTGAAGCAAGAATACGAAAAGGCTAATGATATAAGTTTGACCAACTTTAGTAAGAAGAAAGGGATAAATGCGGAATTAAAATCAGTATTGGAGCAAAAGCAACAAGCAGATCAATGGGGGAAATTACACGCTGATAAAAAGACTTTAGTTAAAACATTATCTCTTTGGAAATTATGGCACATCGACAGTGATTTGATAAAACTTGATGAATCCATCGAAGTGATCGAAAACGAAGAAAGTGAATTAATCGCCATGAAGGATTCAAGCGATGAAGCTGCCAAGGAAATTGAAGCGAAATTAAAAAATGCCCGTCAACAGCTGGAAGTTCGATCTAATGACCTGGACAAACTTCAAAAGAGTTTGAATGACGAATTAGGTGAGAAAAGAGCTTCTAGCGACAGATTTTCACAATTGATAGAAAAAGAAAAAGACTTGGTCTCCAAAAAAGAATCAATTTTGCACAAGCGAGAAATGAGACAAAATTTTCTTAGAGATATCAATTCGAGACAAAAAGAACTTCAAATGGAGATTGATGAAAAAAGAGCTTTATTGCCTAAAGAAGTAAAGAAGAACGCCAAAGTCATGTCCTTGTATGACAATCTCAAACAAAAATATCTTTTACAATGCGGAGACGATGTTCAAAAGCTGGAAAGCATGAATATCAAAATTGAGCAGTTTGAGCGAAATGCGTTCCAATGTAAGATTAAGAGCGAAAATCTTGAAAATAAATTGGAAGAAACAGGTGCAAACTTGCGCGAGTCAGAGGATCGTTTGATCTCATTAGATTCTCAAAAAAAAGATCTTAGGAATAGTTTGTCAGATAAAACCTTGGCTATGAGTCAATTGAAAAGCAAAGTCTCGGATGTATTGGAACAGAAAGAGAAGCTAAAATCAAAACTCGCTTCTACCCTTTCTGATATACAGCAATGTCAGAGCATGGAAGAAACTAAGAATCGCGAGAAGAATTTACTAAATATTGTAAGCACGTTGAAAGGATTATATCAGGGCGTCCATGGTCGGATTGTTGACGTTTGCACCCCCAAAGATGATAGTATTCACGGAGTATTGTCTCTTGCTCTTGGTCGATATTCTGATGCAGTCATTGTTGAAAGCGAAAGCGTGGCACTTGATTGTATCACGTTTATGAAAAAACAAAGATATTTTCCTCTTACTTTTTTACCGATTGATAGATTAGATAGAAAGACTAATTTTCAAAAGTATCGCAATTCGCCTTTTAAAGAGCTTGGGGCTGTATTATTGATTGATTGTCTAGAATTTAACGAAAGATTTCAAAAGGCTGTCGAATATTCTTGTGGAAGCATCTTAATTGTTGACAGTCTCAAGAATGCAAAAAAGATTGCTTTTGAATTAAATGAAAGAGAAAAATTAGTCACTCTCACAGGGGAAATCATTTACAAAAATGGATCAATGAGCGGCGGATCTTTAAATGAAAAATCCAAATTTACAAAATCGCAAATTGAAAAACTTCAAGCAGAAAAATCTAAAATTTTAAAGGCCATTCAGTCATTAGCAGATAAAAAGGACGAATTACATTTAAAGGAATTGGATGACGAAATCGAAACCATCAACGTCCAGTTGGATAGAAACAACAAAGCTATCTTAAAAGCTAATGAAGATCAAAAAGAATTTCAAAAGCTAATATCCAGTTACAAGAATGATTTAGAATCTCAAGATAACACCTATGAAGACTTCATGCAACAGGTAGGGCTAAGAAAAGAACTTTATCAGGACTCACTCTCAAAACTTAGAGAATTTGAAAAAAAGCATTACAAACCTTTGCTTGATCTTACTAGGTGCAAATCCATTCAAGAATATGAAGAATGTGAAGTGGCAATATCGAACAACAAGTTAATTGAGTTTGAAAATAAGGAGAAAGAACTAATCGAAATTCATAAGGAAAAAGATTTAGTAATTCAAAAAATTGAGCTCGATGGTAAAAAATTGATTTTGATTGAAAAATCTTTACAAGACTCAATACAAACAAGATCGGAGATTTCTATTGAGCTTAAGCATCTTACAAAGTTATGCGATAGCATCAAAAAGAAACTTGATGATTTATATTCTAAATACGTCGCTGAATTAAAAAAATCAGTTGCCAATTACGATGATGAAATGCAGCTTCATCTTGAAAATTCAAAAAAATGTGCAAAGCTCTTGTCCAAGAAGAAAGATGAAATTAGAAAGTTACTGAATAATAAAGCGAGGCTGTTTGATAGGAAAGCATCGGAAGTTAGAATGTGTAAAATTAAAGATGTTGATGTAGAATTAGTGGACCAAGATATGAAAGAAGCTGTAAATACACAAATGATTGTCGGCGAAGTCAATATAGATAATGATAACACATTAACTGAGGAAACAAAACAACTAGGGCAAATTCAAATTGATTATGAAGTTCTTGAAATAAAGTATCGGGAAAATTCTGGTGCTGAGATTGAAATTGAACTAGAAAACGACATCAAAAAAATTGAGGCCGAAATGGAGACACTTGGAAACTTTCACCACGTCCAAGAAAAACTGCAAGAAGTCGAATCTAAATTGAAATTATCCGAGAAGGATTTTAATCGTTCAAAAAAAGACGCGAGATCCACCAAGCAAGACTTCATGGAAGTAAAGAAGAGCAGAGTAGGAAAATTTATGGAGGCCTTTTCTGTGATGTCAGACAACATTGATCATATTTACAAGCAGTTAACTGCCAGCAGATCGCTGGAAAGCGGCGGAACTGCTTATTTGACACTAGATGACAATGAAGAGCCTTATGACTCATTAGTTCATTATCATACGATGCCACCTGCCAAGAGATTTAGAGAAATGGAAAATTTGAGCGGCGGAGAGAGAACTTTGGTAATTTTCTTTAATTTAGGCTGCACTGGCTTTGATATTCACAATTCAAAAGTATCGAAAAAGTCCGTTTATAATCTTAGACGAAGTTGATGCAGCATTAGATTCTCAAAATGTACGTAAATTGGTCCAGTTTCTAGTCAAAGTGGCATTAAAAGATACCCAAATCATCATGATTAGTCACAAAAGCACAGTTTATGAAAGGGCCGAAGCTTTAATTGGTGTGTACAAAAAGGAGCAAGATTCGCAGGTGGTAACCTTGGACCTTTCGAAATATGAGGAATAAATAAAACAAAGTTTCTCCTCATGGCAGAATTTTCTGACCCGCTTAAAGTTTTACTGCCCGTATCTCCATTTGCATGTAAAATGTGCAATATTAAATTGGTAAATGAGGAATTTACGTTTTTGACGTGCATCAAATGCAATAGTGTTGTACATCCGGAGTGTTGCAGTATTTTTCCAAAAGATTATTTAGAAAAAGGAATTTTGTTGGGCGATCGATATTTTCAGTATACCTGCATAATGTGTCATCCAGATGGTGAAATCCTAAAGCGTCCTACTGTAATGTGGTTGGCATATGTCGAACTTGTACTTTATCATCTATTTCGCACAAGTCCAGGCATTCAAGATGGTAGTACATTTTGGAAAATGAATATGAAGCTATTGCCTATCCGCTATTACGACGCAAAAGATGAAATTTTTCCACTGATTGAAGAATACTGGGAATTTCTCATGCCTAAAAAAGATCGCCCCAAGCAATTGCTTAACAAATTCAATTCAACCTTAAATTCTAATTCAATCAAAGTTTTTTTAAGAATGCATGACAAATCAAATTCTTGGTCTCTTCGTAATCCCGTTTTACCTAATTCTGACCCTAGAGTTATGAATCGCGTTAAAGCAAATAGCAAAGAATTCGCGCACAAATTCCAAATATTACAAAATGAGTGTGTGCCAGAGGTCATGTTTAGGTTATTTTCTACTGTATGCCCGATTGTAGATCTTCGCCACGAAGAGATTCTATATATTCAATTAAAAAATCAAAGCAATACAATGCCACTATCAACCAAGGATCGCCGCCTGATGGCAAAGCTTAGGCTGCGAAAATTAAAAAGAGACAACAATTGTTCTTTATATGACTTAGATAACGAAATTGCTAGCTATTTATTGCAAAGAGTCAACGCGCCTTTGGAGGTACAAATTATAAAACACAATGGTCTACCTCACACTGACAATGGCCATTCTGCTGAGATGACTAGTGACAGAGTTGTCAATGCTTTTAATCCAGAAAAGCGACCTCGTATCCATGTTGTTCCACTCTCACAAGTGGATCAAGATGGATTTGTGTCTTTTTTGAATTTTCATTATAAAACTAAAATTGATAGTAACTACAGCTAACGCAGTATCGAAGCATACTAATGATATAAACAATGGTGTATTAGCAAAGTACAATAATCAAATTGTTGCAGTTGGTCTCTTGTCAGATAGATTTACACATGCCAATATTGACCGATCTCCAGTGCATACCAAAGATATTGATGAAATATTCTTTTTAAGGTCAATAATAGACGATCCAGAAATGATTCAGGATCTTATAAAATATTTATGCGGTCGAACATTATCAAAAATTAAATTTTTCGGGACAAAGGACGATCCAATTGTATACCATTTAGAAAAATTTGGATTCCAAATTGAGTCTCAACAACCAATGAATCACACAACAGCCATACGAATGGGTTGGAATCGCCAATAAATTGTTTTTTATACACAAAGCGACGTGATGGACGAAGTTTTAAAATGCATTTCCAAAATTCTATTGCACAGACACATTTTCCCAGAAAAATGTTTTGACAGAAAAAGTGGGATGCTGAGAAAAGGATCATATCCTTCAGCAGACATTCTTTTGGAAAAGCTTAATGTTGTTGTGCAAAGTGAGAGCAAAATTCATAGTTTTTCACTGATATTCTTAAGAGATCAGTCTTTCAAAGAAGTTTGGAATTTTTATCTTAAGAACGAGACCAAAATGGACTCAAATTGGGACTGTAACTTGCAAGACATGGGATTTTTAAATGTGAACAATGTCTTGCTACAAGTGCATTATCTGATGGAAATTGGAGAAAAACAGCCTATGAATGGATTCTCTGACTGCAATATAAATGCACCCGGCGAAGATGAACCTGTAGGTGTCACCACAAATGGGGTTATGGTGTCAGTTTGGCAAGAAAACGAGAATGCGGAGAGCAGAACAGATTGTTCGTACTCGACAGCTGACTGCAGCAGTGTATTCGCTTCTAATTCTCAAAATGTTGTTGCTGTTGACAGTCAGTCCAAATTCGATTGCATTTGTGGAAAGCCAAGCGAAACCGATTCTCGTAATATGGTAATTTTTATTTAGTAAGACTAAGTGCAAAGAATGTGGAAACACTTGCCACTTTTTCTGCGCTGGTTTAAAGAATCCTAAATCATTTGAAGCTACCACTTTTGTATGCCACAATTGCAGAAGTACAATTTCGAAATATTTGGGTGACAGTGCTTTCAAGTCATTTTTAATTGATCTTGCCTTATTAAGAAGAATCGTCAGATACTCAAGATTGCGACCATTTGGAAGCTGGTTTTCCATTAGTGAGCTGGAGATTGCGGCTGAAGCCAGTAGTCAATCAATTAAGAAATTGATCCTAATATTAATGGATATGGACTACGCCACATTTATGTATGAAAATAACGCAATTAAATGCTTCACTGAAAGCCAACTAAATGAAAAGTTTATGCTTAGCTTCCCAGTGACTAGAAATTCCAACGATGTGATTCGATTGGTCTTCAGTGAAGAAACCATGACGTACAAATACTTTAAGAAGTACAATAATCCGAGAGATCTATGGAAGTCCTTCATGTCCTCAGGAGAAGCTACAATGAGGGAATAAATAAATTGAAACTTAAAAAAAGCAGCCCGATACGGGGCTCGAACCCGTGGCCCTTAGATTAAGAGTCTAATGCTCTACCAACTGAGCTAACCGGGCGCTCAATCATTACTTGAAATTGGATATAGATACCCTGTAAAATCACTTTAAGTCACTCTAAGTTATGTTTTATCATGCTACAAAATGCTTTTAACTTGTCAATTTTATGAATTGATAACAAATTTGACTTAATTATTTTATTGTTTTTTATTAAAATTTTTTCTTACCAATGAGTGACAATGATTCATCCAATATTGAATTATACAGTCCTGTCAAAAAGATAAATTTTGAGCTCACGATTCCAGATTTGAGTAAGGATATTCAAAAGCCTAATGGCCCATCAATTCCTATCACTCTTTCAAAACCCATTGAGAACGATAAAGATACTGAAATGACTGATAGAGAAACTGAATCAGAATTAGCAGCAAAGGAAATCGATAATTTTGATCATTTCAAATTTACAGCAAAGCCCTGGAATTGTGTCGATACAGAAACATTAAATATTGAAGAACCAACAGAAGTTCAAATTAATTTTGATAGGGCTGTGTACAGGGTAATAGAACGATTGAAATAGATTAATTTAATCATTGGACTGATGGATTAAGTCACAAAATTAACTTAATAAATTTTAACACAATAATTTTTGCAACAAATGACCACAGGATTTGATTTTTCATTATCTGCTAGAAATGAACATTTGACTGGAGACAAAACCAAGAACTTCAAAGTCAAGACTACGAAAACAGGTACAACGATTGTTGGAATTGTTTATAAAGACGGTGTTGTATTAGGCGCTGATACTAGGGCAACAGCTGGACAAGTTGTAGCTGACAAAAACTGTACCAAAATACATTATATTGCACCAAATATATACTGCTGTGGAGCCGGGACTGCTGCTGACACTGACTATACCACTAATATGGCAAGATATCAGTTAGAATTGCACAGCTTGGAAACTGGCTCCCATCCTCGCGTAAACACT
>JADGIG010000095.1:0-20709 GCA_018985235.1 Sanchytrium tribonematis
ACCAAGAATTCTACAATTCTTTAGACACAATCTATACAGTGTTCGCGAAGCAACTTTAAATGTTGTTAATTGCCTCAAAGATGTTGAAAATTGGGTCACTGTTGATTTGGTTACTCGTGTTTTTTACAATTTCATCTTGGAGGATAAGGAAACTCTTCTAGAAAAAAGTTTGAAAACATGGACGCTCATGACTGATGCATTTCCAGAGGTTTTAAAATATGTGCCTTTTTGGATGCAACTTGCTTTCCATCCTCTTGGACAGCCGTACGAATCTCGGTTAATGCTGGTTCCTATATCATCAATGGATCAAGCAATGGCAAATCAGGATTTGGGTGTGGTGGATATTGATGTACTGATCAAGTCTAGGCTCACTGCCTGTGATGCGTTGGCATACGTTTTCTCTAAAAATCCTGACATCAAATGTTTAAAACCATATATTGTATCAAATTACGCTATTCAGAAACAGTATTCTGCTTATTTGTTGTCAGTTGTACTCAGTTCTGGAAAATCAGATTGGGTACCGTCGGATTTGAAAGACTATTTTATAGATTCTCTTAACGAAAGCAATTCTTCCTATTTGGAAGTCGAAAATTTAACAAAGCGAGTTCGAAATATCGCTGCAAAATTTATTGAAGAATTGAAGCGCTCTGCATTTACCAAGGATCTTCCTAATTCTATTTCCGCTACAGTGGGTGAATTTGAGCAACTAGCATCGCTGGATATATCTAATTTAAATTTGAAAAGTGATAATCAGAAAAAGCTTCAAGCCGAGGTTGCAGTCTTTAATTTGTCAGTCAATATTTATCGAGTACGTACCCACTCTTCTATAGCCTCATGTGTTATTGCCTTGCACCATTTTCCTGACAAAGTTGGGTCAATAATTAAAGCCCTTATGAATTCCATCAAATTTGAAGAAAATATAAATTTACAGAGCATTAGTTGCAAATCTTTGGTCTCTTTTATTCAAATCATATTAAATGTGCCTGATCGAAAGAAAGTGCTAGATAAACTCCTCAACAATTTAAGCGCTTTTATTTGTAGCGATCCGGAAGAGACGCTCATATTTAAAGAAATTGAACAAAAGCAAAGTATCCATGTCTATGAGGATCTATTAAGACTTCAAAACATCCCAATTCAAAAAAAGCCAGAAAACATTGATGTTGATTTGATAGAAGAGGAAAAGGCTGTCAAGTGTATAAGTAGAGGAAGCGAAAAAGTATTTGAACTGCTTTTTTCACAATATCAAGATAATTTTTTTGAACGGTTGCCAGTTCTCAAGTCAAATATTACAGACCTTGTGTACCTCAAAGATTATGTTGGTGTTGAACAAAAAATAATAGATTCTTTTCAAATGATATCGGTACTTGCAAAATATTCAAGTCTAAAGGACAAGAATTTTTTCATTGAATTACTGAGTCCGCTTTCCAAGTTTTTATCTTCTGATTTGCTAGCTATACGAAACATGGCCAGCAAATCCATTGCTACAATTTGCAAAAAACATACCGTGGACACTATGATATTTTTAATTGAAAATGTATTTCCTTTTTTTAACGATCAAAGAAATATTTCTAAACGTCAAGGTGCAACGGAGGTGGTACACTATTTAATAACCTTAATGGGGGACGACTTAATTCCTTATGTGATGTTTATTCTACTTCCAGTAATGGGTCGTATGAGCGATCAGGATGATGCTGTGAGGCGGATTAGCTCGCAAAATTTTGCGTCCCTTATCAAACTTGTTCCACTCGAGGAAGATATATCGGATAGTTCAGATTTACCAGATCACTTAAAGCTCAAAAAGGTTGAAGAGCGAGAATTTTTGCAGCAACTTCTAGACAATTCCAAATTAAAGCAATTTAAGTTACCTATCGAAATCAATGCGGAATTGCGTAGCTATCAACAGGATGGACTTAATTGGCTTCACTTTCTAAATAAGTACAATTTACATGGTATATTGAGTGATGACATGGGATTGGGTAAAACTCTTCAAACTATATGCATCATGGCTAGCGACTTTTTTACTAAAACACAAAAGTTCCAGGAGACTGGTAAGTCAGAATACAAACCTTGCCCGAGTTTAGTGGTATGCCCAAGCACGCTTACTGGCCATTGGTTTCACGAAATTCGAAAATACGTTTCAAATCTATATCCAATCCAATATGTCGGGCTTCCAAGCGAACGCTATAAATTGAGATCAAAACTTGATAACTTTAATGTTGTGATTACATCTTATGAGATATTGCGAAATGATATCGAGCACCTCTCACAACAATGGAATTATTGCGTTTTGGATGAGGGGCATATCATTAGGAACGGTAAAACTAAGATAACAAAAGCTGCTAAGACCGTCAAAGCGTTTCATAGATTAATTTTGAGCGGGACTCCCATTCAAAATCAAGTGCAAGAACTCTGGAGTTTATTTGACTTTCTCATGCCTGGCTTTCTTGGGACTGAGCGGCAATTTCATGATCGTTATGGTAAAGCTATAGCCAATAGCAAAGATTCGAAGAAAAATAGTAAAGAAAACGAATTGGGACAAATTGCATTACAACAATTGCACAAGCAAATACTGCCATTTTTGCTCCGAAGACTGAAAGAAGATGTTTTGCAAGACTTGCCGCCAAAAATTATTCAGGATTATTATTGCAATCTGAGCGAGACTCAAAAAACGTTGTATCAAAACTTTGCCATGAAACACAAAAGTGAACTAACGGCAGACGAACAAGACAAAAAAGAAAAAGCAATGCATGTGTTTCAAAGTTTGCAATATCTTCGCAAGGTATGTTCTCATCCACTTTTAGTCATGAACGCTCAAGAAATCTCTACTTTTGACGGCAATTTGCACGACCTCGAGCATGCTCCAAAACTTCAGGCTTTACAAGAATTACTGATTCAATGTGGAATTGGGGTAGATAAAAAAGAAGAAGCCGTCGTTCAACATCGTGCTTTGATTTTCTGTCAATTAAAAAAAATGATTGAGATTGTTGAAAATGATTTATTTAAAAAGCACATGCCATTTGTTACTTATAAAAGGCTTGACGGAGATACACCCTCTAATAAGAGGCATGATGTTGTTCAAGAATTTAATGAAGATCCTTCAATAGACTGCCTTTTACTGACGACGCGTGTGGGTGGGTTGGGATTAAATCTGACTGGAGCAGACACCGTAATATTCGTCGAATCAGACTGGAATCCAATGCAAGACCTGTATATTATATTAATTTAGACAAGCAATGGATAGAGCTCATAGATTAGGTCAAAAAAATGTGGTGAATGTGTATCGACTAATCACCAGCGGTACCCTAGAAGAAAAAATCATGAACGTTCAAAGATTTAAAATGAATATTGCAAATGAAATTGTTAATCAACAAAATGCAGGACTTCAGAGTATGGGTACAGATCAGCTTTTAGATCTCTTCGAAATAAGCGAAGAGCCAATTAAAGTCAAAACAAATACTAACTCTTCCGGTCCTCCTATTTTGCAAGAACTTGGGGAATTGTATGACGATGATCAATATAATGAAAATATAGATTCTTATATGTCAAAAATAAACAATTAAATTTCGATACCAAAGGAGATGGATCGTCAGGTTTACGTTGGAAATATCTCACAAGAAACTACTTCAACTTATTTGAAAGATTATTTTAGCACTTTTGGAGAAATTGTCAAAGTAGAGTTGCCTGAAAATCCACAAATGCCAGGTCATCATCGCCAAATTGCATTCATTGAGTTTGAGGAAAAGGAGGATGCTTTACAAGCAGTTGAAAATATGAACAATAATCTGCTACTGAATAGAATTATAAAATGTAGTATTAGTAAGCATAAAGTTAGAAACTTCTCAAAGCCATTGTGGGAGGATGAGGACTACCTCCAGTTGTATAGCAAACAATTCGAGGGTAATAGCATTAGTGAAATGAATCTGAAGGTGGAAGGTGAAACGAAGCAGTTGTATTTTACTGTTCAAATAGGGAATATATTGGCTGGTAAAATTATAATTCAAATCAGAAATGACATTGTTCCTAAGACAAGTGAAAATTTTTTTAAACTAACTACTGGTGAATTAGGATTTGGCTATAAGAATTGCATTTTTCATAGAATTATTCCTGGATTTATGTTGCAATGTGGAGATTTTTTAAATAACAACGGAAGTGGTGGTAAGAGTATTTTTGGAGACCAGTTTGACGATGAGAATTTTTCGCTCAAACACACAGGACCTGGAATTGTTAGCATGGCAAATTCTGGCAAAAATACAAATTCTAGTCAATTTTTCATAACGACAGTGGCAGCTCCTTGGCTTGATGACAAACATGTCGTTTTTGGTAGGGTTGTTGATGGAATGGACGTTGTGAAGAAGATAGAAGCTACTGGAAGTAAGGACGGTGTTCCAAGTCAAATAGTTAAAATTATAGATTGCGGTAATTATGAAAAAGTAATTTAATTCAGCATTTCAATCCAACGTGAATATCGTAGACGTATATATGGCTTGGGAAGATAGTACTTTTTGGCCAAGTCGAATTTATGCAATCTGGGTCTTCTGCATTATTCTTGTCGCAATAAATTGTATTGTTATTGACAGATATATATATTTCTCGAGGTGGATGCGCGTATCCCATCCAAATTGGAGGAGATAATGGTGTCAAATCATTCCTGTTTGTTATTCTAGATATTGATCTTACTTGTTCCGATAAAAGTTTTACAAAATGATTGTTACCAACTCTAGGACATCCAATCGTGACAATAGATGTCGGTGCAAAGGTTGATATTTCAAGCGCAGCTATCGAAGCTATTGCCCCGCCCATCGAATGGCCAACTAAAATAACATTCTTACTGGGCGATTCTCTTACAAATTTCAAAATTTCTTCCCGAAGTAAGGTCCACCCTCTGAGAAATCCATTGTGTACTCTTACAAGCTTTCGTTTTTGGTAAGGAACGAGGTTGTAATCTGGCAAAGATGTTTTGGAAAATCTTACATCAAGTACAAAGTCAACTAATGCGACACTTCCTCGAAAACTAATAAACAGATGCGTTCTGTTGGACAAAAGAACTACAACAGGCGAATCGTTTTCCAGTCTTTTGTGGAACTTCAATTCTCTAGTATAGTCGTTACAGTGCAAAAGGCAATCAAAGTTGGCCAAACTTGTATTTGAGCAATACGACATTCCAGATATGTGTGCAAAATATCTGATCTCTGAAGAATGAATACTTTCTCCCACAAATGAAGCTACAACTATTACGAAAAGCAAAATCATATGTTGATCGCCGTGGCGAAGTTCATTTATTAGAAAAACTACCCCAGCAGTGGTTTCAACTATTTAGATTTGAGGTGACAGTTTCACTTTTAAGGTCATAGTACTTTTCGCATGTTTTCGTAAACCAAATAGCTAATTGAAGCAGCAGGTGCAACTTTGAATAAAGCAGGAGTCAGACCTCTGTAGAAACCTCGTATGCCATCTTTTTCTTTGGTATGTACGATACATTCCCATGCATTATTATAAGCGACCGGGTGTGCAGAAGTTTTCATTGCCTGAAGTCTTGATTAGTATAGGTTACCTTGTTCTAATTAAATTCAATGGATAGACAATTGTAGCACTGACTGAGGCACTAAGCATGCCAATGGCTAGAGTTGCCAAAACTAAAGGCGGCTCCCCAGTTGTTTTTTTATACAGAATTTTGAGAGTCTCGTAAGTTCCCAAATCTATACCAGCATAAGGAATAATGCCCAACAGGGCGGGAGATACGCCTCTATAGAAAGCTTGTAAACCACCAGAATTATTAATTGACTTGATTACATCAAAAATAGTTGCTCTTTGTTTTGAATTTTTTTGTAAAGCTATCATGTATCTAGTTTTTAGTGTTTCCAATGGATAAATTGTGAACTGGCTAATAAATCCAGCAATTGAGCCAGCCAGAAATCTACTCCAAGGTGCTTCTGGTAGTCTCTCTTTTGAGTATTCAAAAAAATGAAATTTTAAAGCAGATTCAGGCATGACCTTCATGCAGTTGATAAAATTACCTCTCCAAAATGACCGAATTCCATTTTCTTTATAGATAGTGTGGAAAATTGATGAAAATTTGAGCAATCCTGATTCTGTTTGTAAATAAACTTTCATTCTATCTAAAGGAGCAGTAAATGATCTACTAACAATTCCGGCAATTGAACCAGAGATTGCATTAGTAAATTTGTGCTTAGGGGGTACACTTCCAAATACCCAATAGTGTAATAAATCTGTCTCTGTGATAATTTTCTGACTGTTAAAAAAATCTTTCCAGTCTTTAAGAGATATACGTCCAAGTTCTGAATGTGGAATTGATTTTATCAGCCGGTCGATTTTTTTATCACTCCAGGCTACTTGATTTTTTTTTAAAAAAGCAATAATTTCTTCCTTGGTTATATACATATCGTTATTTGAATCAATCTTTGAAAAAGTTGAATCAATAATATTTGACATAAATTACGGTTTTAAGAGGAGAAACAGAATTTCACATTTTCAAATCAGATTTTATTCTCAACAATAATTTCTCCAAAAGTCTTGTTCAAAATTGTCAAATGGGAAATCTCTTCCAAATTGCTGGATTAATTGTGACTTATTAAGTGTCAATGTATCGATATCGACAAAATATCGTTCATTAAAATTAGCCTCACAAAATCCGCGAATCTTTAGAGAAGCATCGTATTGCTCTGATTTTGTATCTCCATAATTTATAAATCCACTGTTCAATTGAACAATGTTGTCACGCCTTGATATCTAAATTAGCTATAATTACAATTAAGGTATCTTGCAAGGTTGAATTGCACTTCCAGACTTCTCTTAAACCATTGACTAATACTCCACTTATATTTACACATCTACATTCATTAGCCAGAGTTTTTGAAAGACTCTTGCAATACTCTCTTTCAGTAGTCGTAAAGCCATTTAGATCTTGAACGGGAGTGTCTGGGTGGTGGGCACTTGCAAGTTTATAGGTGTAAGGTGGATTGTTGATGTCAATCATACCTGCAGTTAAGCTTATACCACACCCAATCGCAAGTATGAAAAAATAGAGTACTAGTATATCCTGTAATTTTTTATCGATTACCATATCCATATTTTGTAATTCTTTAGCTTCTATATTTAAATACTGGGCTAAATGGACCTTTTTCTTGGTAAAATCCCCTTCGGGTCCCATTTCTTCCAATTCTCGCTGAGTTAATTTATGGTGATGTTCCATATCTTTTTTCATCTCTTTTTCTTTTCTTGATTCAATATATAGGCCTAAAAATATCGCGGCTATCGGCAGTATCATAGTCAATGTGATGACCGGTATCGCAAGCTTTGTTGGGACTGGTACATTGAAGGAAAAGAGAGTAAATATTACCGCATTTAAAACCTGTAATGAGTTGCAAACAATTGAAACGATATCTTCTATTGAGCTAATGTAAGGTCTTGAATATGTAGTTATACACAAGGCCACAAAATGAACTACTGTTAAAGAAATAAAAACAGGTCTGGCTCCATCTCGACTTATTCCGATTAATGCAGATATACAAACAATTAAAAGTCTGTAAATTAAATAAATCAACTTGTAATTTTTCCACTTCAGTTGAAACATACAATATAGAGACTTGCAGCAGTTCTTCGAACCAGTAGCTCGGACAATCCATTGGTTCTCCGGATCTTTGCAAATGACAGGAATTTCAACAATAAATTTGGAACAAGTTTTAGTCAATTTGTAGAAAAGCAACGGCATGCCAATTGTGATCAATATAAACATTAAGACTACCCCGATGGAAAAGTATTGCAATATATCACTATGGTATGTTATAGTTTTATCTGCCCTAAAAAATAATTCATCCTCAAAATTAATATTCTTGGCAAGTCCGAGATTTGTGAAATTAGAAGCAGTGGTGGACACATTAAACATGGGAATACAACCGTCTGATCCACCAGTATATGGTTGGAATGGCATTTTCATTTTTAAAATTCCATTTTCACATTGTTCATGTTGTACGTAATTGGAGCCCAGAATCATTTTGAAAGCAGAAATCGTAATAGGAACATAAAGCAATGACATAAAAATTAGTATAATTTTCACCACATCTTTTCTAAATGCATAATTGAGTTTTGTGTTAAAGTTTCTACCTCTCGAAGACATATTTGATATTACATTGTACATCAACACCAGTCCAAATATCACCAATAGCCCATAAATTTGTCCGTTTGCACCAAAAGAGGCCAATCCGATGGTAAATAAAACGAATCCTAACAAAAGATTTCGTAATTGTCTCCAAAATGACTTTTTGTGAACGAATTTTAATCCCTTGAGATACTTAAATTTTTCAAGATCGATTTCATCAGCATCCAAGTTAACAGTACTTCCCACTGCAGTGTTGATTTTTTCCTGGACTTTTTTTTTCTGTCTTCTTTTCTGAAAATAATGGGAAATTGCTATTAGAAATAATACAAAACCACACAATACCATTATAAGTATTCCAGATATGTCGCTTGTTTGCCCACCTAATAACTTGATTATTAAACCAAATATAAAACCGAAGAAACAAACAGCAGTTAAAGTGTATTTCAAAATTGTAAATACTGATCTGAAACTAAAAAGGATTGTTAAAGAAATCAAAATTGGAACAACGTGGGAAATAAATAGATGCTGTGTTCTAATATCAACCTGGTCTATGTTAAATAATTTTAGTCCGACGGTAAAATCAAAGTTGAAAAACTGTAGAAATTGAACATAGCCCTTGTATTCGTCTGGCCAAGCTATGTCTTGACCGGCCGCTACAGACAAAAATTGAGCATTCATCATCAGGATTTCAACAACAGAAGAAACTCCCATATTCTATCACCTTTGACCTACTCACTTTTTTCGTTTCTAATTTTGAAATTTATAATGAATGTTAATCTTGAGATCAGGATTGCATTAGTTAGATTAAACGTAGAAATAATCTTATTTATTGTTAACAATTAAATAAAGTACGTTTTCGAAAACAGTTTCGTCGTCATCGACTACTCGTCCGTTTCCTACCAATATTTGAGATTTTCTAGGAAGTTTTAAGACCTCTTCAATAACTATCTTTACATCTTGAAGGCAGGATTTAGTTCCGACGGACACAGTAAATGATTGATCCCTAATTGTTTTTATCGTGATAGTTCTGTAGTCTAAATCAATCAATTTCTCTATATTATCAGATCTCCCAGCGGTGTCCATATCATCCATACCCTCTAAAAAATAGTTATCCCCATCCGCATCCAATGTTTTGCCATTTCCCTTTTTTTCCACTATTTCAAGTCGCGATCTCAATTCATGAATCTCTTGGGTTAGTTCCTCTATCTGAGATTGATACTCTGAATCCAAAACCTTAAACCTCGATCCAATATCCACAAATAAATCCTCTACAAATGTGCTGATGCCATATACTTGTTGCCTTTGTTCTCTTAAAGAATTACTCAAGTCTTTCATTTTCTTTGAAAGATCACAATCTATTTTGTCTTGGCAGCAAAATTTTGTTACATGGTGTAAATTTTCAACGCTGTTTGAGTTTGGGGACGAAACCTTTCGTGAAACTGGTGAGTTGTTCACGTTGTCAATTATTTCGAATTCTTCATTCATATTTTGCAATGGAAACATTATTAAGTTGGAGATCCAAATTGGAGTTTTAATTCTTGAGACATTAATTTTTAACCAATCATAAAAGAAAATGTATTTTTATTGAAATTGACTAAATCTGGATGAAGTTGACGTACTTGTACTTAAACAACTAGCTCTTCGAATGAATCTACCGTTTGTCTCATATACTGAACTTTGTGGAGACGATGTCATTGGAGACAAGAGAGGATTTTGACTTCTTGAAATCGGAGATTGAAGTAGAGGATTTTGGCTGCGCACGATGGGAGAGTCACTCAAATCAGATTCTATACTAATAACCGGATCAGTTTCACTGAAGCTAGTTTGAATAACCAGTGCTTTTTTCTTCATCGCCATCTTTTCCATCTTTTCTTGAATCGGACTTAACCGTCCAATTGTAGTGTTAGGTCTTTGAATTGTGTCATTAGCGAAATCGTTTATCATAAATAAAGGCACGGTACTTCTGGATCTATTATAGTCTAGTTTTTTCGTAATAACATCATGTTGTATATAATTATGTAATCTTTTTGGATTAAAAGACAAAGCCATTAATTCATTGATCTGCGTTGACAATTTATTCCTTCGAAATGTTCTTTAATTGGGTGACAGTTAAATTTTAATTTTAACTTCCAATCATCTTTGATTTAATATATTGCCTTTATTTTTTCAAAATGGATCAAGTCAACAAACATTTCATGTATCCAGAGTTATTTAAAAATTCTTAAAATAAAGCGAAAATTTAGTTCTGAGATTTAAGGTCAAACTAATTTGTTTATTAGATTGAATCTCCTTTCTAATTCACAATAAATGAACTTCAATATTTTACGAACATTTATTATATCAAATAAATTCATTCGGACTAATTTTCTTTCTCAGAGTTATCCAAATGTAATGGAAGGACTGTATGTTTTTGAGACACAACAGGAACATGATCTGCTCTTTTTTTAACAGATGCGTTAGATAGTACATTAGTAAAATAAATTCTGCTTGGTTCTTCCAAATAGTAGTGAACAATAGTTGCCACAACAATAGCTAATGCCGATACCTTGTAGATGTCGAGGTTGCTAAACACAAACAATTTGTTTTCATTCAGACATTTTAAAATTAATAGCACAGGATAATGTGACAAGTATATGGAGAAACTAATTTTCCCCAGGAAGACCAAAACTTGATTTGCCAAGACTCTGGACACTAAAAAAGCATTGTCAAGGCACAAGAACAAGCATACGGAATAGGAGACTATATTAAGTCTGGTGATTTCGAATTGTGTCGTAAAATGGCCATCATCATCTACAAGTACCAATTCTTTGAAATTTAGTAACAAGTAAAGTGACAAGCAATCAAATATTAAGCGTATTGGTTTAAGACTAATTTTGATCCACCCCAATAGCTTCACCGCAAGAACACCTGCAAAGAAGGCATAAAAAAGGGGCCCAACCATAGTTCCGGTACCAAGCTGAGCGCTGCGATAACCAACATAGGCCATCAATTCAAAAGCGAAGACATTCACATAATTAGGGCAAAATCTAATGAATAAAAACATAATAATATTAATAATCCACTCTGCAGACAAACTCCAAGAAGGGATATTACATCCTGCATTCAATTCCCAACTTTCAAAGTAAGAATGCCAATAATGAGTCAAGGTGTAACATCTGTAAATAAGATCAGGAGAAACCCTTGCTCTCCAGCTTGCATCGTACATCTCGCCTATGTATACGGTGCACACCATGTAAACTGTTGCGCAAATCCAATGTAATGGATAAAACCTTGCAGCACGACTAACCATCAACTCGTAAAGGTTTCCAGACCTTTTAGAATTCCAGTACACCTTTCCTAAAATATGCCCACTAAGTACAACAAAAAAAGGAACCATAATGTTACCCAAATGACTGAAGTAAAATAATACATGTTCTGGATCATTTTGTACAGATTTGACATAACTCTCTTCACTAAACTTAACAGAGTCTAGTGTATGATACACTACTTATTTAATTTAAATTACCAACAAGTAGCGCTGCAATTCCTCGTAATGCGTCCAAGTGTCCCAACCTCTGTTTTGTTTCATACCACATAAACCTTTTTGGAAAATATGATGTACAATATCTTGTCCATTTGTCCCATAGTATTACTATTTTTGAATACACCGGAATCAAATTGTCATATTCTACAATAAAACAACCTAATTTTCCAAGCAACAGAATAACAATTACAAAAGGTGGAATTCCTATATGCATTAAAAATGAGCGACTCATTATTATTACACAAAAAAGTGTAATTAAATAAATACAAAATTTGTTTAATTCTTTGTTTTGTTGAAGCATCAGAAATTGACCCAGTAGGACGCGCGAGATTTATACTTTAAAAAAAGGCCATAACATTACACGACGCGAAACAATTGCGTTGAGGCTCAAGTTTTCAATTGTATCTTAACAATTTTGGAAAATTACTAAAATCAAAGCTCCTCGCAATCACACGTCTCACGTAGAAGAGGCTCCAAATATGAATGTAAAATGGATATTCATCTCGAAATTCCACCTGAAAATTATAAATAAATTTTGTAACTAGTTGGAAATAGCTTCCATATTATATAAAGTCGATTAAAGAACCTGTTCAATTCCCCTCAAATCTGCTATATGGATGTATGTTGGGAAACCAGAAACGGTTGCCAAAAAGCTGCAAATGTAGTTCTTATTTTAGGTGGTTTCAAAGAAAAAACTGATAATACATTTATGATTGCAAATAAGAAAAATGAAACAACAAGTGCAGCTAAATTAAACATTATTAAGATCAAAGAAGATTGCACTATAGAATATACTAAAATAATGCCGACTCTGTGTATCTAATTCCGGCAATGGTATTTTAATTTTTACCAACAAATGCCATATCTAAAGTAACGAATCTCTTTTTTGTTTCATATTTCACTGGCATATCCCAGACGATTAAGGTAAATTCGTAATTATTAAAGCATTAAATAAATAGGATCTACAAACAATTCACAATTCTATACACCCACAAATCTACTTCCACCAATACTAATAATGTATGAAGAACTTTTATTACTGTTCCATTAGAAACTTTTATACTGAACAAATTTGCAATTTAAGGAAAAATTCTGGTTATAAAAAGTATTAAAAAACCACCTATTGGTAATTTGAGAAAATGGATTGTAGTGTATTGAAATCAAGTTCCACTTTCATTATTTAAAATGGATTAGAAAGATTTTACTTCAGTGGAAATATTGAAGGCTTGCACTTGGCAAAAGCCAATGACTTGAGTTTTAATTATTAATTTAAAAAGAGATTTTTTAAATGCATTAGAAAGAGTTCAAATGTTTAACAAAGCTATGGATTTTTGAGGTGAAAATCCAGCATATTCTTGCTCATTTAATATTTGCAACGATATTGATATTACTGATGATTAATCCCAGTTTTTGACTTTGAAAAACAAATTGAAAAGCCAGAAGTTATGGTTCATTTATTGTTAAGTGAAGAAGAATAAAAGATTGATTTAATGGAACATTTATTACTTTGGAGGGGAATAATTTTTTTTTATAGTCAAAATCCTATCTGATTCCCGCGAGGAACTGGATTTGTAAACACTTTATTTAAAAGTCATTTTACCTGCCTTGTCAAAAGCGTGAAACTGTTATGAGCACTACTTTGATTTCTAGCTATGCTACAATTTGCTGTAATGTTTTTGATGGATCTTCTAACAACATATTATGTATTTGTAATCCATGATGAACGTCTAATATGGGTTGCGACAAAAATGTGACATAGCAGTATCTATAAAACTATAGCTAATTGAAATTGCAACACAACTGTCCCCCAAGTTTGCGTTTACTATCATTTGTTTGGACTCATTAAATCACAGGTTTATACTTTTGACATATTGCACTGTCTTGCTGAATATAGATCATTGTGAGAATAGTGTGATTCCTAAAAATCTTTTTCCATGATATGAAAACATCCCTAAGCACAACTTTTGTTTCCAAATGCTTTATAAGTGTATCAATTTTATTAAGACCAAAATAAGTCCAACTTGTATCAAATGACAAAATCAAAATATTTTCAAATAATCATTTTCCAAAAGTCAAGGTCAAAATCATTTGGGGTTTTAAAATGGTAAATATGAAGAAAACAAATTTCCAATCAAGGGTGCATTTGGTTGATATTAATTCAAGAATCCCTTATAAAGTAAAATTTATGATGTATAACTATTTCATTTTTTAGCAATGCAACCTTCTCTTTAATATATACATATCCAACAATTTTGTCTGACCTCAATTAATATTGATTAGTGAGACACTTGGCAGCCATTTCTTATAACGATTTTAACCCGCAAAATGACTAAACAAAATAAATAATGGAAATTTAGAGTGCTTTTTCATTTATTGATTATATTGTAGCCTTGGTAGCTTGAGAATTCGTTGCTATATGAATTTAGTGCTTGTAAGTCGAGGTCTCTCAGATTATTTGCAACTTCTAGCATATTTCCTTCAATTTCCTTTTTAAATTCACTCAGCCCCATTATTTTTAATCCATTTACCCTTGAGATGGTTGTTGTGATGGAACGTTCTGTTGGTCTCATTAATAAGATAAAATTAATGATAAAGGCCTTTTTTGGAGTTGAAACTGTGACAAATGCGCTATGACAGACAAATTAGAATTTGGAACAAATCAGGCCAGGACAAAATACATCACTCAAAAGTCCTTTGCCTAGGAGATGGATATATATTATGGGAAGTTTTAAAAAATTTAACACTGGGTGGTTTTGGTACATTATTTGTAATGGAAACTGACTTTATTAAATCTAAAATTTCACAGATTCAGTTTTTCAACCCCGAGGTGAATGTGATAATCGTTAATCAATCAAGCATATTAGATATAAAGCCAGACATGGTTTTGGAACTTAATTATATTGGTAAAGTTATCGATTCAGTTCATTTTCGAGACATACCGAGTCTAAAGGCATATAGCAACGGATTTTATGGCTACATAAGTACGGAATTTGATGGATTCATTGCTAGGAAGAAAGAAAAACATATTGACTTAATGATACGAAATCCGTTTAAAGGACTTAAGGATTACTTTGAATCATTTAATTTAGACAAATTGAATGATTACGAATATGCGCACGTGCCCTATCCAGTATTTTTGTATAAAGTTCATATATCCTTGGGTGAGAATCCTTCGCGAGCAGCAATACGTTCCACACTTAAAACATTTATCCGTGCTGGTGTCGAAATGGACAATATTCAGGAGGCAATCGACCATGCTTACTACCTCTTTCAGAAAGATATAGATGGCAATGTAGTAGATCTTTTTTCTAATATTGACAAATTAAAAGATCCCCTTAAATCAATAATAACTTCCGTATCCAATTTTTATGCAAAAAATGGCCGACTTCCAGTCTCAATAGACATTCCGGATCTAAAAGCTACAACCGGAGAATACTTGAAATTCAAAAATTTGTATTCTTCTCAATTTGATTTGGATTGTCGAGAAATCCAAAATGATTCTATAAATTACCTTGATTGTGAGGATGTTAAAGAAATATGTAGAAATATAAGAGACTACAAATTTTGCGAAGGATCTGTCGTTCATTATAAACAATCAACTAAATTTGAGGAGCCTTTTAAAGTGGAAATTGAACCATTCGAATTATTTTCATTCTTAAATCTTCATCGACAATACCGCGTTCGTAATCAGACATTTCCCCAGAATTATAATCAATTAAATTGTGATGGTGTTTTAAAAGGGTAGATCATGTTTATTTAGATCCCTCTGCAATGGTGAGATATTTGGAACTTCGGCTGTACTTGGAGGAATGATTGCTCAAGAAGTAATTAAGCTAACCACGCAACAATATCTACCTTTAGAATCTGCAGTGGTATTTGACGGGCTAAATTGTAAAGCTGGTAAAGTTTTTTAAAAATAAATAATCCTCTGAAACATGATTCTTTGCATATTGGGTTCTGGAGGTCATACAAGTGAGATGTTTTCATTAATAGAAGACATTGATAGCAAATTAATATTTATCGCATCAAAAGATGATCAATTATCTCAGTTCAAAGCTAAGCAGAAATATCCAAATTCAAAAATTTATACAATTATTCGACCGAGACTGCCAGCTCAATCATTGCTTTTAGCTTTGCCCCGCATAATTGTTTCTCTAATTCATACGATTTATGTTGTGGCGCGTATATTTTACAACAATAGAAACATAAAAATCACATTGGGAAATGGTCCAGGATTGTCACTATTGGTACTATTAATATCCAAACTTTGTGGTGCCAGTACCGTCTATGTTGAGAGTTTTGCAAGAGTTAAAACACTTTCATTGAGTGGAAAAATAGCAAAACATGTTGTGGATCATTTTATTGTTCAATGGAAAGAAAATGAAGGGAAAAGTATGGAATGGATATTGTAACTATAGGAGTTTTTGAAACATATTTTGATGCAGAAAGAAATCGATTACGCAATTAATTTCATCTCTACCATAATTCAAAAGCATGGAATATCTCAGGAGCAATTGTCGGTTTTTAGATCTGAGCTCAGCCAACTTCTGAAAGAAAAAATTGGAACAGTTGGATGGTATGTCAATTCTCCGGAACAAGGTTCAGCAAGAAGAGCTATTACGAATTTACAAAGCACTTCGCATGTAGATGTTTGTCTTCAAAAAGCTGCAATTCAAGCAAATATATTGGATATCCGTTCATTACTACCAGCAGATTTCATACTTTGGATAGATCCAATGTCTGTTAGCTACAGATGCGGAGACCATGGTAATGTTTTTACTATATACGATGGGACCAAGCAGGTAGTATTCAGTGATAATAAATTTTGATTCATTTTTTCATGCATTCAAGAGAGCAATACTTGATTCCTTCTTTTTTAAAAGTGTAGGGCAGATGAATCGTATTTCCGCACACGCATTTAATCGAGTTGAGGCGATTTAAGGTAGCTTCCAAAATTTTGGAGCGATCCGGCACTCGGTCAATAGGCTTGGCCTTTTGGATAGTCAAATTATCCCGTGCCGACGGTTTCTCAGAGGCCGCAGGATCACGTAGGTCTAAAACATCATCAGATATTTCATATGTCGTTTTCTTTTTCTTCTTTTTTCTTCTTTTCTTTTTACTTGTGCTTTCAGATTGTTGTTCTTCGTCTTTCATCATAGATTTATCCCCAAAAGATTCTAAACTATCATTCTCGCTCTCCTTGGACAAATCGTTATCAGATGGTAGTAGAGAAACCTTGATTACATCAAATTCGGCACTTTGAAAATTATATAGCGATTCGAAGCAATCTCTTGCAACTTTGAAAGTTGGCTTCCCTAAAGAGAGTGGAACTTTTTTAGTTTCCTTGAAATTCCCACATTGATATAGACAATTTTTTAAAATAAGTTCATTTTTTTTGGCACCATATAACCAAATCACGTCTACCTCTTGAAATAATGCTTCTCCTGATACAAAGGCAACAATATCACTGACTAAAGCAACCTCGTTGTGTCTCCTTATAGAACTTCCAGCAGAACTGGCCTTTCCTTTTGACTGGTCATGACTAGATTGGCCCCCGCCTTGCTTTCGTCTAGTAGTATAGCGATGAATTGATTTGTGACATAAAACTTTTCCACTATTCAAGTCAAAAATAGCACCAGCAAAATCTCCACCACTTAAGAGCAGAAATCCCCACTTTTGATTGGAAAACCGCTTTAGTTGACTGTTGAGTGTTTCCACGCTTAAGTTTGCAAATAGAGATTTATCAAACAATTGAGGAAATATTGCAATAGTATTGTTTTCCGCGGAACACACTAACATATCCGACTTATTTACAATGGTAATTGTTTCTTCAATTCCCTTATGCTCTTCCTCAATATCAACAGCGTTCAGTTTATTAATGATATTTTCTATATGACCCTGTGACTTATAATGATCTCTCATTTCTTCACCATTGACAAATCCCACTTGGCAATCATTACATGTTTTTGCTGAATTATTTTCGTTCTTTTTACCAACTTCTATTTGACTTTCTACTCTATATTTTGGGGGAACATAAATTATAGAAGAAATTGGAGTTAACATTTCTCCTTCTGCTTTAAAATAGGCGAAATAATTTTATTATGATAGGTAAGATTTGGTCAAGCATTTCACATTACAATACTTAGAGTTCTGGGAACACCATGGCGCGTAGTTATAAAAGTCAACGTTGTTAAGCTCTGTGGCAACTACTCGTACAATAGATTTAGTCAAATTGTTATCCAAAGGATCTTGGGAAAGTTCCCAAAACATCATACCACCAAGATCCATAGCTTCTACATAGTCGATCTTGTACCGCACAGATACATTATCTTCATAACTAACAAAAAGTCCTTTGTTCGCATTGTAAATATATGGCGCCTTGGCAACAGCATCAAAATATCTCACATTATTAGAATCCGACAAATCGCTAAGAATTTGATTATAAGTCACCCATCCGTCACAACCTCCACTTAAGCAATCAAGTTTGCGAAAAAGTCCATGCATTTTTGTATCGCCTTTAAGAACGGGGTAGGAATGTCCATAAAGAGGTACGCCCACCACTATCTGGTTCTTTTTTACGCTATTTTGCAGCAAGAACTTAACGGTTGTGTCAACTGAATAATCACCATTTGGATCTGCCGAATTTCTGTAAAGCGGTGCATGATGTGTGCCATATCCAGATCCTATACTTACATCGTAACTCATCACGTGAAACCAACTTATATATTGCGCAGATTGACTCAACTTGTAGTTCGCTAAAGTTGATTGTGCAACGGGAATAGCAGTTGTAAGCTGGTATCCCGCGCCATTTGGTAATCCATTCAATTTAGCTCTCAAGTCTCTCATCAAACCAACATACATAGTGCCTTCATAGTCATTTTGAGGATACTCCCAGTCTAATTTAATAGAAAATACCAATGTCAATTCCATCCAAACCATATTGAACCACTAAATCAATTGCCGAATTTATAAAATTGGTTTTCTTTGTCGAATCTCCTATAACAGGCGCAAAGTTGCCGGACCAAGAATAGCCCCCAATACTAAGCAATATTCTAAGGTGTGGATATTCTTTCCTTAATTGGAATAGGAGATTGTAATTTCCTTTCGCGCAACAATTGCAATCGTCAACTATCTTTGTAACTTTATGAACATCATCATCCGTTCCAGGCGTCACATTCCCCGAACTGACATCAATATTGGCAAATGAATAAGCTAAATGTGTATAATAATCCCCGTTTAATTTTCTGATATCGATACCTCCCCAATAACTCAGATACCCGACAATAACTCTTTTGGTGTTTGTATCTCTGGGTGCTACATTATAGTCTCCGATATCAAATTGACTGGCAGCAACTTGCAGCACAAAAGAAAAAAGCATTTTGTTTGAGACGTCACATCGGCAAAAAAAATGAAACCTGAATTTTGCCATTTGGTTTTTATCTTTGTAAAGTCCATCTGCCAAATGAAAGTCACATTCCAATTAATTAACATCATACTCAACATACTGTCCTCTCAATTTGAAAATTATATTTCAATTCTCGTTTATTTTACCTCTAACTATCTAAAGACAGGTGTAGCAATACAAGGAAGAGTTCAAATGATCTGAAATGCTGTATAGGTGCGAATTCAGTTCAAACCCATTACGTATAGTTACGGACTTAATTTATTTACCTATCAAGAAGGTACTGGAGATATCCTCAGATCTAAAGAGATATTCTGAAGGCAGCCAATGGATGATTGCTTGTATCTTGTACTCGCCTTTTCTAACATTGGGCATAGTAAAGGGAACCACTACCTCACCAAATCCAATATATGGATATTGTTCTGAATGCTTCGCATGTTTTATATATAATTTTAAAGCCTTTTTGACAAGTAACTGCGATTTACCATCTCCCTGTAAATATATTGTAAGCCTCTTTAATCCCCAAAAGGAATCTATTCCATTTACATAAATCTTTAATTTACATTCACTTCCTTTCTTTACACGGTCTTCACATTGAATTGAATAAATATGGATTGATTTATCATGAATGTAATCTCTACCAGCAAATATAACAGAAGATCCCACAACACTTAAACCTGTAGCGATAGCTATTTTTCTAGCAGGTAATTGTTGAATTGTGCTTTTCATACGATTGTATACAGTCATCCCGACAGTCTTTACACCACTTAAATGCTCTACCAGACCTTGGTAAATACTTTTGTATGAAACACCGTCATAATAGCTTGAAGGTATTGCAGTCGCAAAAAGAATGCAAAAACAAAGTAACATCTGTTTAATGGAGTGGACCAGAACAAATTATATCAGATGGTCGCCAAATAGCGTCATTAATCACCTAATACACAAAAAGAAATTCGTCATGCAATCTTTTTCTTTGAAATTGCCCTTATAGGTACTTTGAGAATTTCTCACTGTTACCGTATTGAAAAAAGTTACTAATTAAAGGAGAATGTTTGATAATTTTGTGGGTATATTATTGATTCTAAACATGGCTTTTTGGGTCACTCAACCTATGAATAAAAGCGAAACCTTTGCTATGATAAAGCCAGATGGATATCATGCAACTTTAGACATTTTGAAATATTTGGAAAAGCATGGATTTGAAATTCAAAAAAAGAAAACATTAATTTTGTCAAAAGAGCAAGCTGAACTATTCTATGAAGAGCATAGTAAAAAGATATTTTTTCGAGACCTGATAAGATATATTACCAGTGGCCCTGTAACAGTATTATCTCTTACGAAAGTGAATGCAATTGAGGACCTGAGGAATTTATTAGGAAACACAGACTCAAATGAAGCTAGAATTGAAAGTCCAAGCTCTATTAGGGCTATATATGGCACAGACAAAGAGAAAAACGCATGTCATGGCTCGGACAGCATTGTTGCAGTTGAAAGGGAAACGAATTTCTTTTTCAAGTGTGACCCTATCAACTTAATCACGACTGATATCAAAACTCTTCGGTTTTTAGAAGAACAAATTTATCCAACTTTAACACAATGCCTCGAGGAGCTAATCAAAGACAAACCAGAAGACCCAGTGCGATTTCTTGGCAATTTGCTTATAAAATT